>JAWWMO010000065.1:5341925-5359694 GCA_035047845.1 Dendrocincla fuliginosa | reverse complement strand
CAGAGCCAAATCCAGCATGAGTCCCTGCTGGAAGACTGCCCAATGCCAGCTTCATGACCAGAAGATGCAGCCCAAGGGCTGGATTTCAGGGAGAGAAAGCAAAGCCACATCTGAATATAAGTTAGGTAAAGGCAAAGGAATGGGAAGGGCTCTCAGCAGCACCTTGGGGACAGAACAGACTACTGCCCATGGCTTTTAGGGGAGACAGAGCCCCGATGCCACCTGGACAGATGGTGACACTGATGAAGGTGACAAGCCTGTGTGATCTCCTCTAAGCTCCCAACCTTCCTTCTACCACACAGGGTGCAAAGATGTGTGTTCCCACAGCTGCTGCACAGCATCACAGCCTCCTCCAGCACCCCTCGGCAGCTGCGGGGACTCCAGGGCTCTGGGATTACATTTAACAGGGTGCATCTGGCCAGGAGCAGGAAAAAAGCCGTGGGGGCCTGGGGAGATGTGGGTGCCAGAGCTGGTGCTGAGGCGTGGGAGTGGTGAGAGACCTCCAGTGTCTGCATCTGCTCCAGATGTGCGGGAAAACAGGGGGAACGGAGCCAGCAGCATGCTGGGGCTCACTGCACTTGGCTCTGGGTTTGAGCCAAGAGCTTGGCAAACCTGGGAGACATCCAAGCCCACTCTGCTCCCTTCTGCCCCATGGCAGGGGAGACTCTGGGCCAGCTGGTCACGCTTCTGGGGGTAGAATCAGTTCCCACTGCTTGACAGTGCGATTACAGCCCCTAACTCCAAAGGGACATGGATGTGCTTCCACCAGGACATACCCTGTGTGGCAAAGGCTAAAGCCTGCCTGGATGACTGCAGCCCTAAAATAAAGTCCTGGCATCCCACCCTTCCCTCCACGGGAGCAGAGCATCTACCACCAGAGCAGGACAGATGGCACCAGCGGGCAAGGCTGGGTGAGCCAAACATGGCCAGCTCTTGGGAGGGGGATGGTTTGGCAGGGTGAGAGCCCAAAGCCAGGGGGATGGTGGACACAGCACTCCCCAGTGAAGATCCTGCTGGGAGAAGGGTGCATAACAAAGCACTTTGCTGGCTCAGCTGCAGTGGTTTCCTGCTTCAAGTAGAATAAACAGCCTTCCTGGAGCACAAAGCATCCAGCCTTCCTGGCCAGTGCCACCAGCCCTGCAGGCACCCCTCCCTTCCCTCCAGCCTGTGGACACCGCTGTAGTGTTGCTCCTACCCCCATTGCCTGTGGCACTAGAATACCAGGGAAATAACTCTTGTCACACAGAGCCCTTCCCTGCTTGGGCTTGAGCCATTTGGCATCTCTTGCCACCCACTCACAGATCACGATCCCCAAAAAAGACCCCCATGAGCTGCAGGGCATTGACTACCATCTCCTGTAGCGTGCCCTTCCCTCTCTGCCTCACTGCCCGCCCGTCCTGGGCACGGGATGGCCCCTGCAAGGGCCAGACTGCACGTCAGGGCTTTGGAAGGAAAGCCAGAGGCTGGAGGAGGATGAGGGGGCTCTCCTGGGGCCGTCCATCACCAGCCCTGCCAGATGCAGAGACAGCCTGACACGGCACAGAGCCCTTTCTTAATCTCGCCTTCATTTTTCCCATGTCCTAAGCACAGCTGGCCCTGGCCCTCTTGCTCTCTAGGAATCCAGTTGCTCATCCACAAGCCCAGGAGGGAAATCACAAGGGACAAGAGGCCCAGTCCTGGATGCACAGGAGCACAGAAGGATGCTTGGGGCAGAGTTAAACCCCTTTAACGTGTGTGAAACGACTCCCTGGGTCAGGCAGCCCAGTGCTGGCAGGTTTTGTGGTTACTGATGGGTGATTAACACATTAGAAACCCCAAAGCTCGGCAAAACCTAGAGATAAGTTCACTCCTGCCCTCCAAGATCGTGTCATCACAGGCATGTCCAGGGCCACCGTGACATGACTGCTCCTTGGGAGATGCCCTGGCTCCCTCGACACCAGTAAAAACCACCCTAGAGAGCCGAATTTCGCCACGAGTGGGAGCTGCCTCTCTAATCACCGCTGACATCAAGACACCCAGAACTGCTAAAAATAAAGACGTTTAAAAATAAAGCAATGCAATGCCCGAGCGGGTCCTGCTATGGATGCTGCGCCGGCAGGGCTGCACCTCCCGCCCAGAGCAGCATCCCCAGGGGGCCAGGACGGGAGAGCTGGGAGCCAGCAGCCCAGAACCCAAACCCCAAACCCCACCGGGAGCCCTGGGCTCGCTGCTCACCGTGCTGTGCCGTTCGCCGCCGGCGCCGTGCGGCTGATGCTCGGCGTGTCCCGGCAGCGCGACTGTCCCCGTCGTCGGTGCCACACCGCGGCCGAGCCATCTGGTGGAGCGTGGGGGCATCCAGCACCCCGCTGAGCGGGAGGTGGGTCACCCGCTGGAAATCCCTGGAAAAGGGAAGGGAGATGTCAGCACCCTCACCCGGACCCCCTGCGAGGGGTTTGGGTCATGGGTTTGACCTGAGCCAGGGTTTTCACCCAGCAAGCTTCACGCCCCACCATCAGGACTTCATCCAGGTGATAAAACAAGAAGGATTTGGCTCTGCAACCACAGCTGACCAGTAAGTTATCTCCTAGCAGGGCAAAAGCAGACGGGAGCCTAAAAAAGTGCCTTTTCCAGTGTTAAACCCCAGTGCTTTGACTGGATGCTTGACTTCGCGCCAGGGATGCTCCCAGGGCAGATGTGACCTCCTTAGGGGGAGTCCGAGCAGGGGCTGGCAGCTCGCCCCCAGTGACACGTCCCAGCCGTCCCCAGCCCCAGCCTCCCCGCAGATATCATTGCAAGGGGAGCGCCGGGCCTTAAAAGGCAAATAAAGCAGCACAGCAAACGCAGGGTGCCAGCAGCCGGCATCCAGCTGCGGGAGCCGGGCACGGACCAGCCCTTCCAAAAAAGACTGCTTGTACTTTATCACCGGACCGTGAGAGAGAGCCTCCAGCTGCAAAAAGCCCCCTTTGGCTGCAGAAAGCCCCTCTGAATGCTGGCACCATCCCCGCAGCTGGAGCTGCTGAGTTTTTCCGTGCGGTTTGCAAGAGAAGGCTCCTACCTCAGCGCCTCCGTGAACTCGGCGGGGCTGTGTGTGCCGGCCCCCGGCTCGCCGAAATAGCCGTATTTCTCCAGGAACAGCTGCGAGAAGAGATGGGAGAAATGCAGCTCTGAGCACGTCTTGGCTTGGGAAGGGGGGGATAAAGGAGATGCTGCAAACCCAGGGCTGTGCCGAAATTCCCGCTTATTGTTTTCCTGAGATCTCTGCGCCTCAAGCACGTCCTGTGCTCGTACAGGTTTATGTGTGTCTCCTCCCATCATTTTTGATGGCTCTTGGGGTTTTTTGGCCATGGCATGGTGGAGGCGTAGGAGGGGAAACGTTTCATCAAGAGATCAAAAAACTCTGCTGCCGTGTCATCCACAGCCAGAGGCGAGCAAACCCACAGCTCTCATCATCTCGGCCCAACGCAGGGATTAAAATAAAGGTTACAGAACTGTGGACACGAGGAGGGTGGGGTGAGATGGGGTCAGGCTGCAGCCTCTCCCCATCCCCACGCAGGATGTGGTGCTGCAAAGTGGAGACACGCTGGGGGCAATCTGCTCTGCCAAACCATTCTTCTTCTTATCGGCCATTTACACGGAGGGAGGTTGTCTCTCTGAACTTGCTCCAACACTTAAATTGTATGTTAAAGAAAATAAACGGCTTCCCTCGGCTCTGGCTGCTCCCCGGCTTTCGGAGAAGTTAATAGCCCGGGTCACAGGAATGCTCCACACCCGCCTGCCCCGCAGGGATGTCTGCGGGAGACAAACAAGCTGCCAAGCATCCTGTTAGTGCAGCAGAGTCGGAGTTACAGTAACGAATAATACTAAGAATAAAAAGTGAAAGTGGTGGCTTCCTTTGCCGCATCCCAAAGGAGAGGTGTGCTGAGCAGCAGGAATGCTATGGCCTGACCCGGACAGCACGGCTGGTGCCCTCTGGGAAAACGTGTGTTTTTAAAGTTGCTTCCCTCCTGCTCATCTCAGGGCAGGCGAAAGAAAGGGGTTGGGATGTTTAACCTCAGTGCTGCTCCTGACTGTCCAGTCCCCCACCGTGCCCCTGCAGAGGAGGCAGCATCCCTTCCTGGGCCTGTGGCCTGGCAAGGAGTGGGAACAGTTCATGGATATGGCAGTCCTGAGGTGTCCCAGGGCCTCTCCTTCTCCTCCTCCCGCCCAAACTTCTGCTTGCCACTAACAGTCATCTTCACATCATCCCCAAACACGTCACCCCTGCGTCTGCCACATCCCCGCGGGCAGGGCAGGCACATCCACGTGTGCTCTGCAGATCTCATTCCCTCCAGCCGGCAGGTTTGACCGCCTCCCTTACACCCCTTCTACCTGGAGGATCCCCCTCTGGCTGCAGCACAACAAGGACCGTCACGGCTTCCTGCTGGGACATGCTTTTCACCCAGCCCCAGACGAAGAATTTGGCCATGCTTCCCACCAAAGGTGCCTGTCTTGGCTGGAGGCACTGGCAGCCTCTTGTAGCAGCACCAGGCTGCAGCAGTGAGAGCTCAAATGTGGCCAGAGCCACCCAGACACCGCACAGCTGGTCAGGTGAGTCAGGATGAATCAGGCATGAGCAAGGGCTGCGCTGGCAGGTGAGAGTATTGGCTGGTTCACTGGGAGAAGCCACAACACCTCTGCCCTGGGATGGACTCTATAGCCCAGACATGGCAACCCCCAGCCACGACAGAAAAAATCCACCTTTAGTGGGTACCTGGAGGCAAAATACAGCAGCAGCTCAGGATGGGCATGGGGGGAAGGAGGATACAGGGATGGAGGAACCTCCCTGGGGATGGGGTGGATTGGACCCCTAAGGGGGCAGTCTGGAGAGGAGAAGGTATTTGGCTCTCCTCCTCTGCAATTGTGTTTTTATAAAGTCCTCCTCCAGAACTAGAAAATCACCAGCTACATATATGGGTGCAGGGTGATGATCCCAGTGGTGACATCACCACAGATAAATGTGAGCTGAGAAATCCAAGGGCAGAAAGTCCTGGGTCTCAAATCACAGCATGGTCTAAACTTTTTCTACCACAAATTTGCTTTCACTCGGCATCTAAAATGAAACAACCTGAAGCTGTTTCCTCTCCTGTAACCCAACACAGTCCCATTCATAAAGCATGAAAATGGTTTCTCCCCACCATGATCTCATGAAGGCTTGAAACTCCATCTGGACAGGGGTCCCCATCAGGGTGCAGAGGAAAAAGCAACTGGTGCCACAGCAGCTGCTCTTGAGCAGCACCAGAAGGCACACAGGCCTGATCCTCTGCTCTATCAGGTATTTGTCAGAGCACAGAGCATACAAAGCCCCCTGAACCAGAGTTTTCAGGGTACAGGGGAACCCAATGTCCCCACAGTCACCGCGTCCTGTGACCGAAGCAGCACTCAAGACCCCCTCAAGCACTGCACAGCCCCCCAGAGCCCAGCCAGGCTGGGTGGAAGCCAGTACCAGCCCATTAAATCCCTCCGGGGACTGCAATGCAAAGCCTGGCCATGCTGGGAAAACCTCCTCCCTCCTCCCCCAGGTGGGGAAATGCTCTTTTCCATACAATGGGAAAAGAAAAACAGCAGGAAACCAAGAGTTGAACATTAATATGAAATATGCCCAGCTCCCCCTCTGCATAAGGGAAGGAGAGGAGGACAGATCTGGCTGCCTGGGAGCCAGTGCTGGGGCAGAAAAACCTTTGGGGCTGCAGCAAGGACAGCAGGAGGAGAGTTTGGGGGAGATGGATGGGCTGCTCCCATCTCAGGGCTCTGATGTGGAGCCTGTTACCGTCCTGGAAATCACCTCTGCTGAGAGCTAAAGCCAAGGAAACACCTTGCCCTCGACCACAGGCATCCCGGGTGGAAGACAGCCAACAGCAAATACAATTAGTCCTCCCTCCCTGGAAACTGGGATAACAAGAGTGAGGAGACAGCAGGCTCCGGTCCTGCCTGCTCTCCCCTCCAGACACTCCACTCCTGGCTCCTTTCCACCAGCTAAGCACCAGAGAAGCCTCACACTGGGCTCCTGCTGAACATGGTCCCTCTGCTCTGCCTGGTACAAACCCCATCCCTCCCCTCCATCCCCTGGCAGCAGAAGGAAGCAATCCCGTCCTGCCAAAGGATGGGCAGGCGCTTCATGCTGTGGGTACAGAGGGTACAGGTCCCAAGCTGCACCTCAAATGTGATTTGTTTTTAGCCATAAAATGACAGTAACCCAGTCAGCCAGCCCGGGTGGGTCCTCAGCCCTCATCCCAGCATCCCCAGGCTCCATCCTGCATCAGATGGACACAGTGGCTCCTGCTTTTCATCCTCACTTTCCCCCTGTACAGACAAGAGGAGAGCTGACCCCAGAGCATGTTTTGGCCTGGTCACAGGAGCAGGGGCTCCTCCTGCCCATCGAGTCGCTGCTGCCTGCCACCTGCCTCCAGAAGATGTCACAGCAATTAAAAACGCTCATTTGCTTCCGCTCTCCCAAGCCACATCCCTGCAAACCCTCAGGCAGAGTCCTTGTGTCTGTTTTGTTTAAGTGTGTGTATAAGTATCTATATAAATATTATATCTATGGGCGCAGAGAGTCACATAAGAAGGGAGATTAGCGAGCACGGAGCTTGGTTGCCCTCTCGCTGAAAAGGCAGCAAAACCTCGGTTAATTCTGTGTTAGTGACAACGGATGATGAAAGCCCCAAGCCTGTCTGGCTGCTGGGATTCTCCCCCGCTGTGCCTAATTGGTCCTGAAGGAATCTCCTCTCCCACCTACCCCTCCTGAAAATCTACTTAACAACAAAATATCCGCTTGCCGCAGAAGATGTGGAATAGGGGTCTTTCAAGCTCCTTTTATTTTCACAGTCCATCTTCTGGAACTGAGAGACTGTATCAGGTCGAACTAAAACCCCTCTTGGTCTCAGTAACCGGTTGGGTGGGGTGTTTGGAGCAAACTGGTCTAGTGGAAGGTGTCCCTGTCCGCGGCAGGAGATTGGAATGAGATGAGCTTTAAGGTCCCTTCCAACCCGAATCATTCTATTGTTCTGTGATCGTTCCTTGGGCACCCCCAGCTTTGCCCCAGCATCCCATACCCCGGCACCGATGGGCTGCACCATCCTCCAGCAGCAACACCAGAACTCCTGAACGCGACCCAAAGCGCTCGGGGAAACAGGGAAAAACACTGGGCTTGGCCAAACCTTCCCCTGCGAATACCAGAGCGGCTGACAAACCAGTTTGGTCACGCAGACTGGTTGCTCTTTCATGTCTAAGGAGAGAATGGAAACCAGGCGCTTGGTCTTGCCCTCCATCGGGGTGGGGACCGGGGGGAGGCGACAGCCCCTCGGCCCCTTGCCCGGCGGGCGATGTTTGCCCTAACAAGTGGGGATTGTTTGGGGGCAGAAGAGGGAAGAAAGCAGGGCTGTTGTGCTGCGGTGACTCACGGCGCTGTAAATCACACCGGGGAATTGCCGGGTGACTTGGAGCCGCTCGTCACATCCGTGCGGCTCGGGGGCACCATCCCATGGGTGTTCACAGGGCTGATTCCTCCTCCTCTCCCCCGCTCCTTCCACTGCCGTGCTGAGGCTGAACGGAGGGGAATTTTTCACAGGAAAGAGAATTTCTTCCCCTTGTTTCAGAGGGAAGATGCGGGGTGTCCTGGGTGCACCCAGCTGACCTTCCAGCCCCACCGTGTGCTGGGTGGTACCCAGAGACCCTCACCCTCTGCTCAGCATCCCAACTGGAGCATCCCAAAAGGAGCTCAGTCAGACACTGGAGCATTTCTCAGTACAAATACTGGTCAGAGTCCTAAATATAAATCTTTGGGTGGCTGAGGGGGAAAAAAATCACAGGCCATGAGTTACTGCAAGATGGGAAGGACAAGGGGCAGATAGGAAAAAAAAGTTGAAAAAAACCCTCAAATGAGAATGTCCTGCTCCCTTAGTCCAGCTCTCTCTTCCCATCCCCTGCTTTTTTCAAATTTCTCCCCATTTTTTTTCCCCACCAAAACAGACCTTAACTTCCCACACTAATCTCTGCAGGGACCTAACTGTCCTTTGTCCTTGGCACCACCGACACCTCTCTGTGCTCCTCACTCCCAACACGGGCTGAGATCTCAGGTATTTTACCCAACTCGCCCAGGATCAGGGAACTTCGGGCATTACCACAGCCCAGCTGCTGCCTGAGCCAGACCCCAGCTCTGCCAAACAACGTGCTCTCTCTCATCACACCCTCTCCTATCTGGAGCCTGCAGATGATAAGATGATTTAACAGGCAAATGTTTCAAATTAAATTTCCAAACTTTCCTTCTTTTATTTTTTTTTATTTTTTTTTCTTTAAGCTGAAATTGATGTGGATGCAGTGAAAACATGGGCACAAGCCAGGAAAAGAACACCACTGGACGTTTTCTCAGTCTTGTGCATCTAAGTTTACACAACCCATTGTTGCTAACTTTGGCTATTTTAAAAGCATTTTCTTTAGAAGGAAAGCCTGGCAGGGCTGTGGAAGCCACAAGTCACTAGAACTATTTGATGTTATGTGAGAGTTTCAGCTTCCTCCTAAAAGAAAATTAACTGCTCAGTTTATTTAGACAAGCTTTCTCGCTCCAGTCTCTATACATTTCCATTGTGTGTGTTGTCCCAAAGTCCCTGGGCAGCACAGCCCGTTCCATTGGGGAAACTGAGGCAGCAAGACAGGAAAGTCATTTGTCCAGCACTCCGTGCCTGGGATCTGCCACAATCCTGGGATTTGCACTGAGGCTTCCAGGGACAGTTCTCAGAGGTCACCAGTGAATGGAAAGGCAGTTTGGACCTTTTAAACCTCTTGCCTCCAATCAGTTGATTTTCTTTTAAAGTGAATTTTAAATTATGGATTTTCTGAGCATTAAACACTTTGCGGAATTGTTTTCTCCAGGTGGCCTGAGGGGCTGGGCTGAGATTTGTGCACACTGGGACAGAACACCTATCAATCCCCCCTCTGAAGCAGCATCACCCATCATAAGATGCCTGCACATCAAAACAAGCCTCTGAGCATGTATGTCCCCTTCTACAGCATGTGAAAAATCCCAATAAATTCACCGGATTTGGGTGGAGTTTAAAATTCAGCATCTGTGCAAATGTACACAATGCCTAAACAAGAAAAAAAATCCCCAACACAAACCTTTGTTCACCAGCCAAACCTCACACCTTGTCCTCCCAAAACAAACAGGAGCAGATGGTGGCACAGTGTGACGGGGATATGGGGACAAAGAAATCTAAACAGAGGTGATGGGGACAGCCCTGAGGAGAGGCAGGGAGGGGAAGGACTGGCTTTTGTCCCCTCCTGATATGCTGGGAGATGGGAAGGTTTCCTCCTTCAACCGCTCTGTTGTTGGAGCTCTCTGGAAGGGTGGGTTTGGAGGCACACATCTCCTGCAGGGACACCTAAAGGAAGGCTGAGGGAGATGGGGTTGTTCAGCCTGGAGAAGAGAAGGCTCCAGGGACACCAAGAGCCCTTCCAGTGCCTGCAGGGGCTCCAGGAGAGCTGGAGAGGGGCTTGGGACAAGGGCATGGAGTGGCAGGACAAGGGGTGATGGCTTTACACTGAAGGAAGGTGAACCTAAACTAGATATTTGGAAGAAATTCTGGACTGTGACGGTGGGCAGGCCCTGGCACGGGTTGGGCAGAGAAGCTGTGGCTGCCCCATCCCTGGGAGTGTTCCAGGACAGGCTGGACAGGGCTTGGAGCAACCTGGGCTAGTGGAAGGTGTCCCTGCCCATGGATGTGGAACGAGATGGGCTTTAAGGTCTCTTCCAACCCAAACCATTCTGTGACTCTCTGTCACACCTCCACACACAGCACATACCGGCACACACCTCGGCATTCCAACACAGCCCTGTGGCACAGGCCCATCTCCAGCTGGCACAGCCACACACCTGTGCCACGCACACGCCACAGGTACCCGTGGCAGGCATCAGGCACTCATGGGCACTCACCTGTGCGGGGAACATACCTTGAGGACACGCACACACCTATGGCACAGGCACACCCAGGGCACGGGCTCACGGGGGCACAGGGGCAAACCGGGAGGACAGGGACACACCAGGGACATCCCCACCCAGCACAGGGGCACACCGATGGCACGGGGGACACAGAGGACATGCACAGACCCGGGGGGACACGGGCACACCGATGGCACATGGACACACCCGGTGCACGGGCACACTGATGGCACACTCACACCGGGGACACAGGTACACGAGGAGGGACACGGGCACACCGGGAGGGACACGGATACACGAGGAGGGACACGGGCACACCGGGAGGGACACGGACACACGAGGAGGGACACGGACACACCGGGAGGGACACGGGCACACCGGGAGGGACACGGGCACACGAGGAGGGACACGGACACACAGGGAGGGACACGGACACACCGGGAGGGACACGCACGCCCAGGACACGGGCACTCCCCGGCGCTCGGCAGCAGCCGGCGGGCAGCAGCTCCCGCTCCGTCCCAGCTCCGTCCCCGCTCCCGGTGCCGGTGCCGGTGCCGGTCCTACCTCCGCCTGCCGCCGCTGCCCCGCGGCCGGGCCGGGCTGTGCCGCCCGGGCCCCCGGAGCATCCCCCTGCCCCGCCGGGACACCAGCCTCTGCGAAACGGCGGGCGGCGGGACGTGGGGCCCCCTCCCGTCTCCTCCGTCCCCCCTCGCATCTCAGTGTCAGTAGCACCGCAGGGTTTGTGCTAAACCGCCCCTGCAGCGGTGTCAGCGTCGGGCAGGACCCGAGTACCGAGGACCGCGCTGTCCGCAGAGCCCGGCGGAGCAGGACCCACGGGTCGTGAGCGGTGGGCCCCGGAGTGCTCACGGGTCACTGCGAGGACGCCCGGCTGTGCTCGGGCACACGCGGGAGTGCTACAAACAACGCAGGGTTTGGGTGGGGACATTGCTGATACGGTGCCAGCTGGAAAAAAAGACCTAACAAGTAAGACTGTATTTTCCTGACGAGCTGACAGGCATTGGCTCGCACTCAAATGTGCAGCAGACTTCTTTCTCCTCTCTGTTTAGGGTATGTAAACGATGGCGGTATGACAAGCAGGTTGGATAATCGATTTAGTAAAATGACAGCAAGAAGGACTTTTGGTAATAGTCTTTTGGTTGGGTAAATTAGGACACCTCAGTTTTCACAAATTGGAGGAAAACCACGTGCAATTAGAAATGCTGGGTTTTAGTGAAAACACTTAGCTGACTTAGCTGAGCAGTTGCTTGAATTTCTTTTGTTTGTTTTTTAAGTGAAGAGGGCAGGAAGTATTAAGAAGACTATGGAAGAGCTCTTGGTACATTTTTATTTGAGCCAACATACTGCCAGAAGTTATGGGGGATTTAGGTTGCACGCATAGCTGTGGCTTAAGCCATCATCACTGATAGCACAGTCGGCATCCCAAGTGGAGGTAACTACGCTTAACTTGCTAGCAGCTGCTGTGGCTGTAGCGCTCTGCCAGGAGAGAGCACGCAGAAAGAGCGTGAAATGAAGGGCATCGTATCTGGTGAGGGAGGAGCCAAAATGCAGTTTTAGGAGTCTGACCATATGGACTGAGATTCCTGCTTATGGCAGAAGGTGCTGAATCAAAATTATTTTTGGGGTAGGTCTGCACTGGTACCATGAGTTTGTAAAACAATCACATACTTCAGGTCATGGATACATAGTACTCTAGTGAACATGCAAAGTAGTACATATGTTTACATTTGGAAGGCTGTTTCTGACTAAAGCTTTTATCCGTATGTCTTCCCGTCTTTCTTTATGGGGAAAAATATCCATATGTGCACAGAATTAAATCAAACTGATTCTGTATCATTTGTTTCAAACTAATCTTATAGGTAAAGTCTTCTGAAGGAAGTTACTATTGTGAACAAGTTTCCCCTTCTGTCTTGTTCTGAGAGTACAAGTTTTACCTGTCAAGATTTTTTAACCTTGTTATCATTAATAGAGAATGTGTCTCTCATGTAAGTGTTACTCAGCACACGATTTCAAACTACAGAGAGGATAGTAAGTGCACAGCCAGTGATGTGATTCACAAGTGTCCTGATTAATAGGCAAGGTTTTTCAAGGTATCAAAAGGAAAAGAATTTTTTTCCCTTCTGGAGTTTTGCTGAGGCTTGGTTGGCTAAGCCTGTCGAGGTCTGTAGATGTTGGTCTGTGCTTAAGGTTAGTCCCGAGTGGATGAAGTCAGGCTGCAGGTTGCTAGCCCCAAGAATCTTCTTTTGAAGCTCTTAATTGTTTCTTACAAAATTGACACTGCTCTTGCATGTTTTCAAGATCTTTATGTGCTTCTCTTTCATAGTGGTTATACGAGCCCTGTGTTGTGTACTAGCTTAGAAAGTATTTTTCACAGCTGTTATTTTAAGACAACCTCAATTTCCATCTTAGGCCGTAGAGACTTTCAGCCAATGTAAGTTGGTATTGCTACTGAGAGAAGTGATCCTGTCCTCTTGAAGCCTCAACCCCTTGTTCCTTCCTCCTGGCTTTGTCCTCAGGGCAGCACAACTGTTTGTGCAGCCGCACAGCAAACAGGATAAGAGAATTGACTGGTGTTAAACTTGCTTTTTCCCCACTTTCTCTGGATTATTTCCAAACTGCTTTTCTCATTTGCGTTACTATGCAACTCTTAGTACCATTTACGTCAAGACAGGTGGGTTGGAGGCACAAGGTATCAATGAGTAGCCAAGAAGGAGGAGTGTCAGATAGCCTTTCCAGAAGTGCTAGAGAAGTTCATTTCCAGAGAAGTTCTGGATACTCCATCCCTGGGATTGCTCAGGGCCTTGTTAGATGGGGCCTTGAGCAACCTGGTCTAGTGGAAGGTGTCCCTGCCTGTGGCAGCGGGGATGGAATTAGTTGGTTTTTAAGGTCCCTTGCAAGTCAAATCAGTCTGTGATTCTGTGAAGTTATATACTGACTTGAGATTAGCCAGAGATGACTCGAAACCCATAGTGTTATCCATTTTGGCAGTATTAAGTTTAGCAGCATGCTAAGTCACTCTGGAATGAGGGAAGAGTGCAGGAGATGTTACATGGTTTATGAGTTAGAAGAGTGCTAATCATAATTTTCAATGGTGGATGTAAATTGTGAAAGTGAGAGGTTAGAGATTGACTTCCAAGAGATTAGTGCTACCATCATAATTCAAAAAACAATGTAGGTGAGAATGAAAGTTTTGGCTGCAAGCCTGTTCCTTTGTCCACCAGCAGTATTGCACAATGTTTAGGATGCATGTGCATTCATTATGACCACAAAAAGGGCTGTTATTCTTTAGAAAAAAACAATACTTCTTGCCATTCCCTGCAAATTTCTTTACCAGATGACCAATAAAAAGCCATTGCAATATGTGCTCTGTTGACACCAGGTGGAAAGTTAACATCTTTTAATGTTATTTGCTGTGACTGAAGAAAAATGGGATAGTGAGGTAGTATGAAACAACTTCTAATTTTATTTGAAAGCTTGCAAATTTTAGGCAGAGCTGAAAAGTAGGTGGGTCGACTCCTGTTCTGGAGTAGTACTTTGGCAGAATGTCAAACCCAAAGCTTAGCTTGTTGGCATGGGAGTGGATGCTAAGATGCGTCTATTAGGGGGTGGGGTGTGTGTGTCTTTCGCTGTTTAATAACAAGGGGAGACATCTGAAGCCATCTGAGTGGTGGAGATGGGGGAAAAAAGGTTCCCTTTTTTTTCTCTTTTTTTCACCCCCTCAGAATTATTAGTGTTTGCTGCTGCTTGTAAGTTTTCAAAGTAGTAGCCAGCTGAAGTGCATAAGGGTAGTTGTTTAGTGCTACCTACTAGCTTCTGAGTAGCAGCCAGAGATTTGTTTTGTATTGCTGTCACTTGAGAATTATCTAGGATGCACAGTCTGTCTGTAGACATCAGATGATAGCATTGTCTTGTTTGATATTTGACAGATTTTCTTTACAATCCTTGTAACAGATTTACCTTTTTTAAATAAAAAGTTAGAGTTTATAAATACAACAGGCCTACCATTCTCGCAACTACCAAGAAAAGCCTGTTTGATTAGTGTTTTCAAGCTCAACTTCAACACACTTTTAACATGAAATACTGATTTTATTCTGTAAACCAGATTTTAATTGTGTGGAACAAATCAATGCACTTTGTCAATTGCTTTGGATTACCTGCTCTCTGGGGGAGAAGCTTATAGTATCTCTTTCTGCACTTTACTTTTTTTAATTACTATGCTCATCTGGATTATGAGGGGCAAATTTTATTTAACCTGAACTGGCATTCTAAATCAAATTATACTATGATTGATTCTTAGTTCGTACTTAATTGGAGGAAGCAACTTGATGCATTTTGGTTTTCTTTTAGAAAACTTATGAGCAACGATCTGTGAAAGAAAAACATTCAGATGCACAGACCTCAGTAAGGTTTAGCTCTTGTGGGTATAATCTACAGCTGTGTCTTTGTGCTACACTCATGCATTAGGGGTCTAGGCTTTCTCAAGGTGAAGCAGAAATAATGAAGTCTTTTGCTGACAATGTAAAGCTGTGATAAGAACTGGAGAGGCAGAAGGACAGAGACGAGCAGAGATAGCCTGCTTGTCAAAAACACTTGTTTATTCCAGGAGCGTGTCTCTTGCCTGTTGGATAATGTCTTTCAGTAATTCAAGGCCATGAGACACCTTGTTCTGAAAAATGAGGCATCAGCACAAAGTCTAGGAAAAGGAGGCTTTTATGCTGTAACAATACCATGTTACATAAAGTTTCTTATTGAAGAGTGTAAGTTAGAAGTGTGTGAAGAAGAAAGTTTCTCAAGTCTACGTTCATATTTCTATTGTCCTTTTATTTTTATGTGATATAGAAGCATGAGCCGAATGGCAATAAAGTCTTTGTTATAGGAAGTGTGTATGTACAGCATTGTTGCAATTCATATCAAAATGTTGCACTTGGTTGAGTTATCTGATAAGATGTGTTTTGAATAGGTATAACAGACATGACAAAACACATAGGCTCTAGCTTTTGAAGGATTCTGCAGGAAATGGGAGAGATGACATTGGATTGCTAGGTAGATGAGCACAATTGGATTGCAGAGGAAAGAGTCAACACTTATTTCCATGAGCAAGATAGGTTGTCCCAGTTTTATCAAGAAAACAAGTCTTGGAGAGACCAAAAACAAATTAAAAATGTTCTCTAAGTTCATGCGGGTCAGGATTTCATTCGTGGGGTGAGAAACTGAAAAGCAATGAGTCAGAACAAAGCGTGGATGCTAAGGGCTTGCAATGAATGCATAATTGTTTAGTGAGCAGCCTTATTATCTCCAGCTTACATGGGGACACAACCTCAGATGATAAATCTGCACTCCCTTGTTTTTGGAAACTGAAGGTTGAGGGCTGAAGGCTTGATTTTGTTCTCCTTAATTATAAATTTAGCACTTCTTTTTTTCTTTTCTTTTTTTTTTTTTTTTTTTTTGCAAATGAGAGCACTTTTCATTTTAAGATTGTGAAGCTATCTTTAAATTCCAGTTTTGAACATCTTGTCCATAATAATTTTCTCCCATGTTCCAAACAGAAGAAATAATAAAAACATTAGCATTGTTAATTGTTTCTAAATGGTGATGTGTAGCCTTTTTATCTCTGGTTAATGTTTGGGAGAGAAAAGAGGATGGTTTTAAATTATCTATTATATTTGTAGAAAAAATTAATTAATTTTCCTTTTGCATTTCATGAAAACCACCCCATCATTTGAGGAGTAGGAGCAATGTCTCAGAGGATTTTATTTTCAGAAATGCAAAATAAAATCCACAATGTTAAATAAATGAGATTATATAAGATCACTGAGAGTGCCTTTAGATAAACAGTGAGCAGATAATAAGGCTGTCTTAGTTAAAGAAAGGAGTTTGTATGCATCTGAGAATACCAAATCAAGGCTTCTCTTTTGATTGTCTGTTTTTATGGGCAGGTGTTTTTTTTGCGTGTTTGTTTGTTTGTTTGTTTTTTTGTCTTTCAAACCTAGAGGAAATTCCTTTTAAAAATAATCAAACAGAAAACTGACTTAAGAAGAGGTTTGGTTAGCTTATCTGTGTCTTGGCAACAGGGAGAGTCTGATTTTTAGGGATGATAAAAATCTCAGACCAAAGTGCTTGAAGGTGGTTATTTATGAAAGTAAATGATCTAAAAGATTCAGTTGCTAAACACCCATCGCAAAATAGTGGTGCTTGTGACTCCTATCAGTCTCTGCTCTTTGCTAGAGTCTGGTACAGCATTTGATGTGCACAGTTCACCCTTCCTTGCATCTCTTCTATCCATCTCCCCCATTTGCCTGGAACTCCCTGAATATCATGAGTTTCTCTGAGGTAAAGTGGTGAATACTGTGATAAATTTCAGGCACAGATCTTGGAGGATGCCCAGTCTGTAGGGCATGCATTTTTTCATCAGCTTTGGCATGGTCCCCTCATGGTACCAGCTGTCCTCTGCCACCTGGTTCTATTTTCTTTGTGGTTTCAGATTCTATTTCAAGACAGAAATAGAGAGACAAGAATGAAAAAGAGTTTATTTCCAATGTGGCTTTTGTAATTTGTCCCATACCTTCATGTTCTGTGCTGTTCTGAGGCACGTTTGGAAACCATAAGGAGATGACTGGGTAAAAGGACCTACTTATTAGGTGTGGTGGTTTGACCCTGAATAAAACACCTGGTGTGCAGCAAAACTCTTTCAAGGCCTTCCCCCACCCTGCTTTGCCTTCCAGAGGGAAGGGAAAAGAACCAGCTAGGAATTTACAGCTAGAGATAGCAACCGAAAGAGGAGCTTTGATTAATACTGTGGGCAAACAGAACTTAGAATAATGCTTAAATTTATTACTAACAAACTAACAACTAAAAATAAGAAATAAAAACAAGTTAGAAACACTTTTCCACCACCACCCCTCGGTCTGTCCATGCCCCCTTCTTCCCCTGATGGTGCGGGGGACAGGGGAATGGAAGATTTACAGTCAGTTGTTGGGTCAACCATTTGCAGATGTAAGTCCAAAACTTAAGCAGCAGTTCTGTCTCAGGGGCTTTCCTGTGGGCTGCAAAAGGGACTGCTCGCTTCATCACAGTCGTCACCACGGTCACAGGGAAATCACAACTTTGAGTCCTTCCCTTGCGCTCCGTGGGGTCCCCCCCACAAGAGAGATCCTCTGCTCTCTCGTGGGTCATTCCATGGGGTGTAGTCTCTCATGAAAAGCTAGCTGTACCTACTTAGCATGGGTCCTCTCCTCTCCGTGGGTCTCAGCTGCAGATCTCTGCAGGACCTCTGCTCCACCTCGGGGGGTCTCCTGCTCAGCGTAGGGTCCTCTCCCTTTGTGGGTCTGGGCTGCAAATCTCTGCAGGACCTCCGATCCACCTTGGGGGCCTCCCACGAGGTAACAGCTTCTTTCATGCCTCCCCCTGCTCCGACAGGGGGGTCTTTGCACCCCGATGGATCCCATGGGCTTCGAGGGGACAACTCATAATCACCATGGTCATCACCAATGTATTCAGGGAATAATAGTTTTAAGTCCTCTCCCTGATCCGTGGGGTCCCTCCCCCTCCTTCTCCTCTTGTCCTCCTGCACTGACCTTGATGTCTGCATTGTGACGTTGTTAACCCATGGCTGCCAAATTCTAACTGCGCAACAACTTCTTAAATATGTTTTCACGCAGGAGCGTAACTTAATGGTTCAAAAACAGGAAGTTTTCCTCAGAGCTGGCCTTCATTGGCCCTGCTCTATAGGATGGAGGGAAACTTCCAGAGGCTTCCAAAAGAAGCCAATCTTCCTCTTATAAAAAAAATAAACCCTAACC
>JAWWMO010000065.1:5248430-5340388 GCA_035047845.1 Dendrocincla fuliginosa | reverse complement strand
CCCGCCGCTCACTGCGACAGCGCCCGCCCCGCCCCGCCCCGCCAGCCAATCGGCGCACCGCGCGCGGCCCGCCTTCGCTCGCTATTGGCTCGCTGCCTCGTCCGGCACTGCCCATTGGCTGCCCCGAATGTCAGCAAGCCGCGGGGCCCGCCTCCTTGTTTATCACAGTTGCCCGGCTGCGGCTCGCGGAGCGCCTCGCCACGCCCCTTTCTTCTAGCGGCAGCCTCCCATTGGCTGCGAGGAGCGCCTCGTCCCCGCTGTGATTGGTGGAGGGGAGCGCAGCTTCTTTAAAAGGCGCTGAGGGCAGGCGGCGGCCTCATAAGTGCCGTGGGCTCGGCCAGGCTGGTGAAGCCGCTGCTCGGGGGGGGATTCACCCGCAGGGCCCCTACAGCCCGTCCCAGGCCTGGTGTGTGCTAGAGTCCGCAGGAGGGGCTCTGTACCTTGAGGCTGACACGGCCCTGGGGGCTTTGCCTCTGTGCCTGGCACTAGGAGGGCGGCAGGGGCCTCCGACAGGTTGGGAGCCGCCTGTCTGGTTTTTACGAGCCCACAGTCGAGTGCCATGAAGCACATCTGAATTCTAAATGCTGACCTTAACCTTCAACATACCACACCAAGCAAATTTGAGAGTGACCCTGTGAGGTAATACAAAGTTTCTGTGTGTAGATGTTACAAACTTCCCCCCAAACCCTGAGATTTAGCAATGAAAGAGGAAAAATGGCACGCCCCAAGCCTGACAGGCCTGAAAGTGCTCAGGAGCAGCTGGATGGGTGGAAGGGGCCCCAGAGATGGGACTGGGATACTGTGGGCACGATGAGACTCCCAGGAAAGGGTAAACGCAGCCACAGGAGCATTGCTGTGACTAAACTTGGAAGAGCTAAAAGAGAACATTTTGTAGGCTGGAAAGGAGCTGGAGCTGAAAGGCAAGAAATCATCTGCTGTTTGTGTCTGCCTGCATGCAGTATGTGCCTTCTGCACAAACAACCAACACCAGGGGAGAAATACCTGAGCTGATTGCAGGGCCCCAGACCTGGAATTGCTCACAAGAGGATCAGAAACATAACTATGTTGTCGTCTTCCTATGAAAAGTGCTTTAAGGGATATAAAGCAGGTAGCAGAGCCACTCTAGGAGCAGGATTCTGGAGCTGTTCTTGGCCCAGCCATGCCCAAGGATCATCTCACCTTCACCTTCCTCACACCTCCACGGCCTCTGCAGGGTTTCAGCTAGTCAAATAAACCTAAAAAGCCCTGTGCTTTTAGCTCTAGTGACTGCCCACTGGATCTTGAATGCAGCCACCCCTCAGAGGCAAATTTGCATCTTGATTATTTGGGTTTGGAATCACCCTTTCAACTATCCCCTGTGGTTTGCAGGCAGGACCAGTTGAGCACAAGGGAGATGTGGGCACTATTGCTCACCCACCATGTTTGGCTTCCTCCAAAACAGCTGCTGGAGGAACACTCAGCTGCTCCCCCTTCCCTGCCCTGTAGCTCTACCAGGAGGGAGAAAAGGAGGAGACTCAGCTGCTTCATCTTGGCAGGTCACACAGGAGCTCTCAGAGCACAGCAGATGCTCCACAGGCCCCTCAGAGCCCAGGGGAGCAGCTTGTAAAGGATGATTTGATTTTGCTTCTTTGCCTGGCTTTTCAGGGCGGCTCAGGAGAAGGGGAGAACCCTGACAGCAAGCTGACAGTTCCATTATTTTGAGCATGGATGTAGTTTGGCATGGCTTTCACTGCTGCCCTGCCTCATGCATCCCTCCAGGAAACAGCACCAGCAAGAGAACATCACTCCATGGGCTTGCATCATCCCTTCTCCTCACACCTAACACCCGCCTCAACCTCAGATTGAATGGAAATAATCCTTTACCTTTCTTAACTCTCCTCTTTCCCTAGGGATACCTCACACAGCAGGCTGCATTGTCTCAGCCTTATCAAAAAAAACCCCAACAACCACAGCAACCAAACAAAACCCTACAAAACCAAACCCCTCCACTATTCTGGTGGTGGTGTCTTGATCCTCTTAGAGATGGCCCCAGGATGGGAAAGGTTAGATAGCTCCAATTCCTAAGAGGATTTAGGGGCACAAGGAGGATAATAAAAATCGACAGCAAAGAACAAACTAGAGGAATAATAAAATAGACAGTTCTGAGCAAACCAAAGGACTGCGCCTCCCTCCTCATCTCAGACAGCAGCGATGGAAAAGTTGGAGGCTTATCTTTTAATTAGGTTAAATTAGGAAATCTTTTTGTTTTGCTTTGTGTTTAGCATAACATTGTCTTGGAGGTAAAAGCTTAGAAATTAAAGGTTTTCTAGATTAGGTTAAATTAAGATATTACGCTTCTTAAAGAAGACAAAGCATTGTCTTCAAGGTAAATGTTTAATTACATTTTAAAAACAATTTTGTCCGTGTAATAATAAGACAGAGCCCAGCTCTGCCTGTGACTGTGGTTCCAGACAGAAGCCAAATAAACTGAGAAATTGCTGTTGAAGGAGTTAGGAGGCAGAGTGTAATTACTGGGAAGATGGGGGTCCTGCTGCATTATGATTCTTGTTTTTAGCAGGTCTGGAAGAAATAATTTAGAGAAAATTACTTTTTTTCTTTTATGGCCATAAGAAAAATAGAATTTAATATCCACCTTTCTGTGAGGGAGAAAACTACAGAGTGATAGATAACACTCAAGGCAAAGGAGTTTGGCCTGATAATTGCACTCAAGCCTCCAGACTATCTTTTAAAGAGTCTTGATGTTTATTTCCCTCTCACTGCAGAAAATGCTCCCGTTGTGGCTGCAGGAGAGGCCAGGATGTCTCCTGGTGCTGGAAGAGCACTCCAGCTATTCCCCAGAAAGCCCTCTCTGGCTCTCAGAACCACTCCAGCTGGTGATTTTTAGGCATCACAGCGAAGAAAGGACAGAGGAGGGAGATGGGGGAGGCTCTGTGATAATGGCAGAAGGATCACAGTTAATGTGGTTCTGCAAAAGAAAAAAGGAAGGGGAAAGTAAGAAAGGGAAGAAAAGAAGGGGAAGGAGGGAAAGGAGGAGGCAGAGGACGGAAGGCAGGGAGGAAGGGGAAGGAGGGAGGGAAGGAAGAGGGAAGGGAACGAAAGGTAAATCACCTCAATAAGCCATCCTAGTTTCATTGTAACAGAAGGGGACAGTACACCTAACGGCATCCTCCAAAGAGCACAGCCTCGGTGTGTAAAACAGACACATAGACTCTGTTGATAGCTACTACAAAGTGTAGATAGTGACAACAAAACCTGCTGGAACTGGCAGCTTTAGAAAGGAAGGACTCCTTTACCTTCCGAGGAACAAGCGTGGCGTGTGACAGAAAAAGGTGCCATCTTTGGAAGATTTCTGACACTTCCCCATGGCATGGAGCCCAATTTGTGGCTCAGCTTTCTGCAGCCTGATCTTAGGAGCTGACGAGTCCCCACTGGGAATGGAGGACTCCCTCTGTGTGGGATGGATGCTGGCTGTTCCCACCCCGGGCTCTTACTCACCCTGTGGCCCAGTGGGGAACATTTTGGGGAGAGCAAAGCTTCCAAGGCATCTTCCCCCTGTGTGCAGCCCCAAGGCTGCTGTTCCTCACCTGCAAGCAGCAAGGTCTGACGTTATTTAAGGCTTAGCTGTGTCAGGCCTGCTGCAGTTGTGATCAGATAAGGGGAAATCCATACATTTAAACCAGCTGATAAATTATGCAAACAACAGCCCTAAACTTCTCCAAGCAGGCAGAATGAGCAAAACAATCCCTGACAGCCTGTAATGACTCAGAGCAGAAGAAATCTGTCTGGTATTGATTATTTTAAGGTTTTAGAAATACAAGCAGGGGACATGAGGCTGTGAAGAAGCCTGGATAATTAGGAACCTCTTTATCTTCTCCATGAACTGGATTGCAGTGGTGTTCAGCCTGGGAGAGTGTGCTCCTTACTGAAGAATCAGGGAGTGGGGAGCAGGATTGCTTAGATTAAACCATGGGCTGATGGATTACTGGGATTCTTTTGGTAGGAGTTATTCTAATAAAACACTGAAAGGCTAAATTGTAATAATAATCCAGCAGGTGATGGCAATATCACCTGTACAGAGTGGATATAGAGCCCAGAAGAGTTCAGCCAACAAAGCAAGTTTCCTCCACCCACAACCTACCCATGGTGTGAGAAAAATAATGTATAAAGTGGGTGATAAAGGAAGGAGAAAGAAGGAAAGAAAAGGAAGAAAAGGAAAAAGGTGTAGAAAGACATGTTTAAGGCTTGGCTCCTTGGAGCAGCCTTTTTCCTTCCCCTCCTCAAATGATCGGATCAGCATCTGTTGACCTTCCTGTGCTGCCCAGGAAGAGGTTTGCAAGCTGGAAGTTACAAGAATGGATAAACTAGTAGTGGATTTTGCCCTGATCTAATTCAACTTATGCTTTGCAGGAAGACAAATTTCATGTGATAATTTTAATGAGCTAAACCTGTAAAAAAGAGGCTACTAAGCCCTCTCATCTCTTTGCCAGTCAGGAGTGAATGGCCCATGCAGAGAAAGCAGCTCCCTCACCTGAAGCTACAGAAATGCTTGCAGCAGATACAGCCACAGGCACATTCAAACCACAGAGAATTGGCTATTTAGCCCCCCAAACCTCAGAGTTCAGAGGCATCAGCACACACTGATCTGCAGGTTTGACTGCTTTTCTTTTAACTCCACAGTTAGACATATAAGGTATTAATTATCTGAATTAAGACTCACATTTAGGGATGCATGCAAGCCCTGCTGAGAATTCCAATGGTTCTCTGCTAGCAGGAAACATTTGCACAATATAAACCCTACCACCTCAGCCAGAATTATATTTTATCTCAGAAAAAGCGGAAAAAAACATGCACATCTGAGATGACTTGTTCTATGTCTCTAAAACCAGAATTGTGTAGGAACAAGCTTTCATCCGAGGAAGAATATTGCTTAATTATGGTAAAGGTCTACATCTCAGCAATCTTACCTCCTCTGTGCCAGGAAAAATATAAAACAAGCTAAAAAATAGTACAAAAGCAGAAATATGACAGAAGGTGGATGGAGGAAAGAGCAAACTTGCCTGTAATACCAGGTGACTAATGTAGCAGCCCGCACAGCTCTTTTTTTTAATAAAATCAGCATCATCAGAACGTCTGTGTTCCATTTTCCCCTCCTTAAGGAAGGTAAGGGCCACGAGAATGCAATGAATTTGCTCTTGTGAATGTGGAGCAACAGCCTATTTTAGATGGCTTCAGAAATAAGATCCCAGGTGGAAAGCATCTAAGAATAATTTTCAGCCAAAGACTTGACTTGTCAGAAAAAGCAGTTCAGGCAAAGCAGAACTGCAAGTGAATCAGTGATGAACTTGGTGAAAGTGAAACAAACCCAGTTCTTCACAAACAGAAGCATTAGGAAAACCCAACAATCTTAAACCAAACATATATATTTGTTTTGGGTCAAAAAGGTATCTGGAGTCAATCCAAGGAGCAGTTTGTATAAAATGTGAGGGTCCCAATGGCCCCCTGGGGTTCAATTACCTGCTGTGTATAGCAGGTTTTCATCTGGAGTTGTTTGGAATAGAGAGATCTTCCCTCTTTTTGAGACAAAATCTGGCTATCCAACATTTCCTAACAGACATCTGAACTGTTTGGGAAGAACTCAGGAGATGACAGTCTCATTTGACACCAGTGGGGACTGAGCACAGTGTAAAATGTGTCAGGAGTTGCTATCTGAGAAAATACAGAAATTTTCCAGCTGCAGAAGGAGCCAACCAGACCAATGCCTTCAGAAACTGCCAGGCTTCATGTAGTCATTAAAGGCTGGTTTAGTTTTTAAGGAAAATAACCTCCCAAAGGGTGAATTTCGACTTATTTGACAAACATCTGTACAGTCCACCATCTGTCCTGTCCTGAATCCAGAGGCATCCTCACGTGCCAGCAGCTATCCCTGATCTCCCCCAGGGTGATAATCTCTGCTCTTCTCCAACGGGTGGGCTGGGTTTGCTCTGAGAATGTTGGCACAAATACATATTTCACAAAAAATCTTCTTTCATCATATATCCTGCTGTTGCTGTCCTTTAAAGGTGAATTTCAAGGCAAGCCAGAAAATAAGAACCAATACCTTCAAATGCTGGGAAGATTAATCCCCATGTGGGAACATGGGAAGAAAAGCCTTTCTGTTCATCATATTCATTGTCCACAGACTTTTAGAAACCCCACATATTCTTTCGGTTCTGCTCTGTGTTTTGGCCAAGAATGAAACACAGGCATACATTTTCATTCCCTGCCTCTGAGCTCTTATGGTTTATACCAGCCCCACTGCGCCAGCTCTCCCCTCAGTTAATAACTGTGCTACAGGGTCAGTGATTTAAACAGAGTTGTGACAGTTTTCAGCTCTGGTGCTGAGTCTGAAGAAGATCCTGCCCAACGGGGAGAGTTTTAGATGAGGATTAGTGTGTGAATTCTTCTGGACTAATAGATAAGTGCTACAATAACTTAGGACAGATTTCCAGCTTGTGGTTAGCAGACCCTTGGGGTTAATACACTGCTCTGTAGCAATCTATGAAAAAATACTGGAGAAAAAACCAACTTCATATAAACCATATGGAAAGATACACAGAGGGCATTTGTCTTTAGGAGACAAGTCAAAGACTGAGACCTACAAGTTTATGGACATTGCAAATAAATTTATCAAAACAGCTGTTAGAGGACAAGCAGTTTGGGGATTTTTCAGCAAGAGGTAACAGTATGAGAAACTTTGGGGTCAGATTATTAATCAGCGACTTGATGGCAAGTGATAACTTCACGAGCCACACAGGTCCTCTGGCCATTAGTCCAAAGACAGGATAAGTTACTGTCCAACACTACTGACTTTAATTGATTGTCTCTGGCACATTTTAGGAAATCCTTGATAAACTCACTGGATCAAACCATCAACCCCTCTTGATAATTTTCCTAAAGGGTTGCAGAGAGACCCTGAGTCAGCTACAGAGTGACTCCCCTGCACCTGGTCAGTGAGAAGCCTGTGCCATTACAAAGTGAGAAAACAGATGCATCTCAGCACAAAAAGTATTTTCCCTGTTCCCCTGGTGCCAGGCTCATTTCCCTTGAACTTTAATGGCTTTGAACCAGGCCATTATGAGCCAGGCCAAGAGAAATAAGGACACCTTGGAGCATTTGAATGGGATAACATAAATATTTCCATTATAGGGAAAAGGAAACATTTCCAAAGAGCTAAAAGTCATTTAAAATGTGTGCTGCAATGAAAATTCCAGCTTACAGCTCTCTATATTGGCCATCCTCAGGTGACCACTAAGGCTTGGCTAAAATCATCCATCAGGTGTACAGTAGCTCAGGCTGGAAGGTGAAGCAGATCAGGAGATGCCCTTTGAGCAGTTATTTTAAGATTAATACACATGTTCCAGAGTATTTCATTGGCACACTCAGATGTCACCAACCTCTTTCTGGAGTGACCTGAAGCTGCCAGGTTATTGACTGGGATAAATGCCGTGGTGTTTTGCACAGATCCTGGTCTCTGCCAGGTGAAGACCCTCCCCAGGGACTTGCAAGGTAAGCATAATTTAAACCTCTTTCAAGGAGGTCAGTGGTGCGTACAGAAAAAGAGAGGATCAGGTTAATGGGGCAGATGTTCCAGCAACTAAATGTATTTCAATTCCCTGTAGAGAGGAGTAAAAGTTGGTGAAGCGATTTGCAAAATTACAGAATTGCCCTTTCCCTATCCAGCCCTTAACCAAAACAGGAAAGCAGAGAGCCTGTGGAGTTCAGCATTGCCAGGGTGGGAGTTCCTGTGTCAGATAATCGAGATCCAGGCCAGATATAAGAGCTAAGATTTTAGGTGTTCACAAGGGGGGTCATCAGCTAAAGCCATAAAGAAAGGATTCTGCACTTTGCAGATGTGCTGGTGTCACAGTCCTATTTGCAGGTTATTTTTTTCCCCTGAAAGGCAGGATAGTTGCTCTTTTTTAAAAATACACTTCTCCTGAGTGCCCATATCCCCCTGCAAGGCCAAATCCCTTCAGCTGGTTCTGCTGGACTCTGCAGTGAGCTTCCTGGCAAACACTGAAATATGGAAAGGGCTCAGTGCAGCCCAAAATAACTTTTAAGTCACCTTCAGGGTGAAGTTCATCCATCCCGACCTGAGAAACAGGTCACTCCAAACCTTGCTCAGATGAATCACTGTCTGCACTATATTTGTCCAGAGCCTGGGGAGGTCTGCACCAAACTGGGGACATTTTGCCAGTCTGAGTCCAGTGAGCAGAGATGTCCCATCTACCTCAGGGCATCTGCAAGTGAAGCACGTCCTCTGACACAGACATGGCCTGTCAGTGCCTCATCATCCTGGCACTGCAGAGGACACTGCACTCTTCTGACAGAGCAGCTTCCTTTTCTAGTGTCATCCAGTATCCCATTTATGGGGTTTTGCTGGTGGCAGTGGGCCAGCACAGCCCCTGCCCTGGGAAAGACCCTGGGAGAGAGGAGGGTTTCATCCTCCAGGTTGCTGCAGACTTCAGAAATGTCCTCAGAGGCCTTTCAATTTTTCCTGGGTCAGTATAAAACAAAACAATTTTATGGTGCTGAAGCCCTATGAAACAGGAAAATGCTTTTACTTACTGCTGTCTCCAAGTGGTCCCAGCCCAGACTTACCATCTTGTCATTCTCCATCTGTTATGGAAGAGATCCTATGGAATGACAAATCTCCTAGCTGGACCCATAGATCTGACTATACTTCATCTTTCCTTTTCCTAGCTTAACCTTGCACATAGGGCAATGCCTAATCCCCATGAAAGAAGAAAAGTCTTCCTTGGATCCTCATCCAAGATAAGCAGTTTCTTTTCAAGGACCCCAGCAAATGCTGTATAGCTTGGTGCCTTCTCTCCCTTCCCATACATGTGTCAGGGTGAGCAATAAGCTCACAATCTCTGCCTGGTTGAAGTGCCCAAATAAATGGGGAAGGAGGTATTTGTGTTGCTGAGCCTTGAGCTGTTGTGTGTTCACTCCAAGTTTTTAATGCTGGTCTCCTATGGGCTGCTCCAGCCATGCACGCTGCATACAGATGGAAAAGACTCTGACCAGGTGGCCAGGCTGCAAAACAGAAATTGAGAGCTGGAGAAAATAACAATTATGGGATTATAAAAATACCTGCCAGGTATCAGAAATGCAAGGGAGGGCGAAATCAAGTAGTCACAGGGGAAAGGAGAGGTAAGGAAGTGAATGTCTTCAAAAAGGAAACAAACCCAAAGATTTCTTGGTCAAGATATGGAAGTACCAGGGCTGGAAAGGCCTTTCAGATCAAGGAAATTACCTTTTTTCAAAAACAACTTAGAAGCCTGTGTGTGGTTTTAAAGAGATCTGGTAACTCAGGTGGCAGTTTGGAGTTCAACGCAGATGTTAAGTGACACCTTTGAGCCATGTGTATAAAACCACAGAAGATGTTGGTAATGGTTTTCCCCTGGGTTACAATCTACTGCACTTATTCTCACCACAGAGCCAGATATTGCATTATGTTATCACTCCACCATTTCCCTGAAATGGCCGTAGTAGTTCCTAAATCAGATAAAGCCCGAGCTCATCAGAGCAGCCAACCTTTAAATCAGCATTTAAAGGAGGCTTTATCACTCCCTGCTTTGAGCTTTGCAGCCACAGCTCGAGGCACAAAGCAGGTTAGGATGCAGCTCGCCGTGCTCCAGACTGAACGTTCCCCAGATTCTGGCCTCCATCAGTCCCAGCGCAGCATGTGGTTCATACCAAGGGTCTGAGAGCGAGCTAATCACTTGGAAGAGACAGATTCAATGACATTTAACTGAAGCTGGTGGGGGCAGCATGAGGAGAGCAGCACTGACAATTCAGGAGCAGGAGCACACCTGCACCCCTCCAGATGGAAAGGAGATCAGCTTGCAGCCATCGGACTGGACCTGCTGAGCAGGGCCCAGAGAAGGGCTGGCAAGTGGGATCATGCTGTCAGGCGGGGTGCAGAGGTGATGTGGGGACACACAAAGGATCCCCAGGGTTGATGAGTCTGTTTCCTGCTCTCAGAGCCTTCACGTCACAGACTTTGCCTCATTATCACAAAGGGAGCAGCCACTCCACAGGCGTCCCATAAATCACAGCTCATTGCAAAGCACACGGGTGGGTGCCCTGGGCCATCCTGGAGCCAGAATCACACGGCTGTGGCAGTCACAGACATCAGCCTCCAGAGCTCCCTGGGGGCTTTCGGTTAGCCAGCTGAAACCCAAACCTCTCATCTCCCAGATTTTGCTCGGAGGAAGCACTACTTTTAAACTTGTTTGCAGTTCTCTCTCTGCTGCTGTGTCAGGTAGGAAGCAGAGAGATGTAATTTTGAGCTCAGCACTACTGCACCTCCTTATGCAACCTGGTTAACAAGACAAGGGAACTGGGAAGATCCACTCCAAGCTGTGCTTGTTCTGTGCTATCCTGGCCTCAAGAGACCACACTCATTTTGAGGCCATAAAAAGCAGAACTCGAAAGGCACAAAGCATCGAGGGCAGGAGGAAGCACCGATGAAGTACAGCCAGCACACAGCCGAGTTTCTCTGGTCAGAGTTGTGAAATTACTTGTGTGCCAGTACCTGTCTGAAGCCCTCACGTAACTTCACCAGAAGCTTTCCCAGTTCTCCCATCACATTCCGCAGACATGACTCAGGTCAGCTCCATGTATAAATGGGAGACCACAGAGGAGCAAGTGACCCAGACTCTGACAGACTTTCCCTAGAATTTAATCTTGATATACAACACCAGTTGTCTGCTGGATCACCGTGTTTTAACCAACATGAAAAGACAAAGTCCATCCTCTCGTCATCCGTAAAAGTAAACATCCTGCCTGCCCAACACTGATTTTTTTCAGCCACAATCACATCTTGCTGCTGAATTCTGAGCAACTGCTGAGCCCCAAAACACTCATGGATCCATCAGAGCCTCAAACACAAATGTTGAAGATCAAATCTGGCTTGACTTAAGAAACAAACCCCAAGTGGAGCAGCACAGCCCCCCATCCCCCTTCTCAGACTGGGTGACAAATTCTCCCAAGAACCTCAGACAGTAGCTTCTGGGATTTATTTAATTACCCTGAGAGGTGAGAAGGTGGATCCAGGGAAGCTGTGAGTCAAAGGGCTCCGCCTGTGGATGGGGAAACCTTCCTGCCTGACCTGATGCTGGACAGCCAGGAGGGAGCTGGGGCGGGACTGCATTAACTCACTGCCTGGTACCAAAGGTCAGCGCTGTGGATTTCTGTGTCATCTGTGTGCTCACAGACAGTAAATATTCCTGACTCCAGCTGGACCATGGCTGTGATAAAGCTCTGTGAAAGTCAGCTAGCTCATCTTCTGGCTCATGCACCAACCACAAAATTATAGGTTCCTTTTATAGCCTCTTTATTAAAAGGTGATTTCATGGGAGTCGTGAAGAGGGTGATTTTCAAATGTGAGCCGGATCTGCTGGTCCGACAGATTTTTTGCATCATCTTTAACCACCCACCTTCTCTCGCTCTTTTTTTTTAACTCACACATGAAACCAAGTCGATCTGAAAGTCCCTGACAGACCATACATCTGGTTTCTGTCACTGCCTGTGGTGGTGTCTCTCTGATGACACCACAACCAAACCCTGCAGCCTCTCTCCTTGGGAGCCCCTCTTTTTCCACAGACACAGAGCTTCCCCACCCCTTCCTTCCACAGCAAAGCAGCCAAAGAACTCTGACACATTTTCCTGGGTTTTAACATTTGCCTTTGGGCTGAATGAAGCACATCCACTTGTCTCCACATCAGCTCTTATTCTACAAAGGTTAAGTGACCAGTAATATTTTATATTTTCAAAGGTTGTGTCATTGCAGTGTAATTTGCAACTAGATCCTGCCTGAATTACAGCCACCTCTGGGGGAAAATGCAGGAACGATGACCCAGGAATGTACACATGGCAGTGGGAATCGAAGGACATTAAAAGCAAATCTCTGCCATTCCTGACCACGATAAGATCCCACTACACACAGGCTGGGTTTAAGATCCGGTTACTACATACGGATACACTGATTGAAGCTTTGTTCTTAACCTGAGCTTTCCAAGGGAGCCTGTAAACATGGTTCACTATCATAATTCCAGTTATAATAATACATGAGCTCAAAAGAAGGCTCTCTGCTGCAGCTTTTTTATTTATAAAATCTTTCTGGCTGAGCAATTTCAACTTAGTATTGATCCAGATGATGCATTTGATTCCTATAATTGAGACTGGAATTAAAAAAAAAAAGCCTTTCTATTTCTTCCAGCATGTTTGTTTCTCACATTTAACAGCTCTGTGTGTGCATCACTCAGGCTTTTTCCATGATTAAAGTAAAGGAATTTTTCAAGAATGAAAAGCTACAGCTGCCTCACCCCAAAAGTCACGGAAGAAGCTCAGATGCGGGGTTGGTGGGGGCAAAATATCTGGGTGTTTTCCCCCCCATTGCCTTTCACATGTCGAGCAGGTGCTGAAGTTGTGCCAAACAGGTCTGGGTTGGAAGGGATGTTAAAGATCACCCAGTTCCACATCCTGCCATGGGCAGGGACATCTTCCACTGGCCCAGGTTGCTTCAAGCCCCATCCAATTTGGCCTTGAACACCTCCAGGGCTGGGGCAGCCACAGCTTCTCTGGGCAACCTGTGCCAGGGCCTCACCACTCCCACAATAAGGAATTTATTTCTCATATTTAATATAAGCCTACCCTCTTTTAGTTTGAAGCCCTTCCCCCTTGTCTTGTCAACCAGGAATTTGGAAAGAATAAAATACAAGTAAGACTGAGGCCAGCTTGGAATCGAATAAGCAGGTTCCTGATGCTGCAGCTTCAGTGATCTTCCCCTTCCCCTCTGGCTTTCCCCTGACCCAAGAGAATTTACACCAACTGAACTCGATGGAAATTCTTCAGTTTCACATGGGATAACCAGGAGGCACTGACTCAGAGGAGAAATTCTCCTAGGAAGTACAGATTTAAGAGCAAGCCTAAAACCCTCTTCTCTGGGTACTCTTCAAGCGTGCTGGCAGTTACTTGGTTTAGATTTTTCTGTAGGTAGTGTATTGATGGAGAAAGTGCTGTGTATATGCTTGTTTATCTGCAAAAAGGTTAAAAAAAATTCTATTAAAATTCTGCACCTCTGGGACTGTCTTTGAAAGGCATGTGATGTGACTCTAGGAGAGAAGTCATCAGCCTGCAATAATTTAGATGTTCTGGTTGCTATGGATACTTTCTTTAAGTGAAGCATACCATTATAATTTAAATTTTCAGTAACAAAAAAATAAAAAAGACAGCATATTAAAAGTAATAAAAAAATGCCAGAGACATAACTGTTTTATTCTTTGCTGTCAGTTTTCCTTGTGCTGTGACAGCGTATAGAAGTGATAAAATTGCCACATCTGAGCAGATTTAGTATTTTTACACATTTTATTACATTAATTAGACCTGGGGTTCATACGTATGAGTGTGTGACAGAGGCAACAGCCAAGTGACAGGCCAAGTGCTGGGATGTCACATTAAAGGCACGGGAAGGAGGAGGGTTGTAGCTAAAACAAGACCTGACAAGCAGCAAGTTTGGGGGTTGTTACAGCAAGACCAGCAGAGGGAGATGGAAACACAAAGGTACAAGCCAAATAACTCCCTGCAACCTACTATCATCAAGGCTTTTAAGTAAAAACTTTGCCTGGAGTGGTGTTACCATCCGCGGGATGGTAACAGCCAAGACAGAAACTCTTGCTCTGGTTTGCAGAGATCATTGGGAAAACTCTCACATGGGAGTTGGTGATTGCTGGGCAAGAAATTGCAGATGGTGATGGCCGGAAAGGTGACAAGAAAAACAACCTTGGAGGCAGAAGGTAAGAGATTTGGAGTGGAATTTGCAATGTGGCTGGTTTGAAAGGAGGGGGAGAAAAATATCCCTCGAGCATCCCCCATGCAGCTGGAGAGATGAAGGCTCAGTGATTCTAAAATGGAAACTGATGGCAAAAGTTTGGGGCAGACAAGGTGCCTGGGGAACAAACTGGTACCTAAATACTGTTTTTCTCAGACAATGGCTCAAAAGACGTGTGCCAAGGAAGAGCTGGCCCCAGGTTCACTCTCGGCCACAGCCCGACCTGGGTGGCTGTTTTATTCCAGCTGTGACCAGCAATGTTGTTCCCACCCTGTTCCATCAGCCAGGACAGGAGTCTCAGCCTGAGCCTGTGGGCTTTAAAGCCAAGCTTTTAAAAATCCATACCTTTCCTTCCTCGCTTATCTTTTCCAAGCTGCAAGTAGCAGCTGGGTGAGTGATAAATCACAGGAGTCAGCAGGGATTTCAGAGTCAAACCTTGACAGGGTTGATGTTCACAACCAGCCTTTCCTGATATTTCCTTTTGCAGGGAGGGGAGCACAGCAGCCCTGACATGGGAACAATGGTGATAATGCCCTGGCTCCTGGAAGGAAAAGGGAAGAGAAGGGCTGGAAGGTGACCCAGGCAGTGCTTTGCCCGGTGCTCCAATGCTGGGTTTGCCTAACCCAGCCTCTGTGACTTGGGGCTTCCAAAGAGCCTCCCCAGTGACACCACGGGGAACAAGGAGCGAGCCCTCAACTCCAGAGACACGTCTGTGCTCACAGCCAAGGCCAACAGCTCTCCAGCAGGGCAGTGCCCCGGGAGATGCTCAGAGCTGCCAAAAGGGAGTGGTGCCAGCCGGGTGCTGGGCGGGATGGAGAGCTCTGGGCTCCAGCTCCCTGCTCAGAGACACTGGCCATGGGCCAGCAGCAGCTGATGGTGGCGCGTGGCCCCGATAGCAGAGCTCCTAATCCACATTCTGGGCAGGGCTGAGGGTCCCTCTGGCTCTGCTGGCCAAGAGTTGTCACACTGGGAGCTGCTCCAGAGCCAGGAGTAGGAATCGCTACCGATGAAGATCTGAGCCCAGCAGAAACAGGACTAAGTGAGTGTCCAGCATGAGAGGCTGGTGGCAGTTAATTAACCAGGCACTTGGTCACTAATTACCTTCTACCTGCATGTTCCCTGTGTAACTGCCTCCAATCCTCCTGCACTTTCTACATCTGCTTTCTTGGCTCCAGCTCTCTGGCCCCATTTCCACTCCCATCTCAGAAGACTTCCTCTTCCTGCAGCTTTTAATGACTTGACATCCCTCCTCTTTGTAAAGCCAGTGTTTATCCTGAGAGCCAAGAACCAGCTGGAGATGTCTGCTTTTAGCAGGGAGGAAAAATAACAACCAACTCCCAGCAATCCCCAACGCTCTTTCTCATTGTCCTCTCCCTGAGCATTAGAGGAGAGGTGCTAAATAAATGAAGTAATGCAATATTAAGACTCCCTCTGTCATAAGCAGAATCCACTCACTCCTGATAAATTGCTTGCAGTCAGATGCTCACTTGCTGCTAAAAGGGCTCCCGAGCTGAGGGCCCCATTCTGCTCCAGGTTATTCCATGAGCTTCTGGTGCTGCTGTGGTGGGTTCCAGGGTTCCCTCTGTGCTGTGCATGGGGAAAGCCTCTGGGTCCTCCCAAGGCCATACTGCATCTTGCTTGGCTCCAGGTGCCTGATAGAACATGGACATCACTGACCCCAAGTTACCACTGACTTGATGAATCAAGGCTATGGCTTTCAGGGAATCCCAGAAACATGGAATATGCTGAGCTGGAAGGGACCCCCAAGGGGTCCAGTCCCACTCCTGGCCCTACCCAGGAAACCTCAATAATCCCACCCTGTGCCTGAGAGCATTGTCCAAATACTCCCTGAGCTCTGGCAGCCTTGGGGTTGTAACCCCTGCCCTGGGGGGCCTGGGAAGGGTGGGACAGATGGTCAGCAGGATTTAGGGGCATAAATGTTAAGGAAGGGGGCATAAAAAAGTTAACTTTTTGACCAGTTTACAGATTTTTGGCACTGAAATTACAGCTTTTTCAGAGGGAGACACTTTCACATGCAGCAGGGGGTTGACAAAATAACCAGAATAATCCCTTACCCCTCATTCATGGAGACTGAGGGTGGCTGTGCTGTACTAATGTTGTGTCACTGTTCCTGTGGGATCAATCCTGCACTGAGCACTGCAAACCTGGGGAGAAGTTCAAAAGCAGAGTCGGGGAAACACTCACAAAATACCCCTCCAGCCCTGTGTGCTGACCCGCGGTGAGCTCCTCCTGAGTCAGCCCTGCCCTGGGCTGTTGGCAAACATTGCCTGTGTTTCTGGTTCAGCTCCCCTTGCCTTCCACAGGACAAATCTCATCTTCACAGGCAGCCATCACATGCAAGGCTGACATGTTAGAGAGGGGAGAGCAGTGCTCAACCAACTCCCTTCCCTCCTCAGCCAAAATGCACTTGTGATTCTCCAATAGGACTACTATTCTTTGCTTCAGAGCACAGAAAGCCTTGCAGGGCAGCCCATGGCTCCCGGCACTCCAGGGCTGGCTGTAAAAGCCCTAAGGCAGCATTCAGGTGTTCAGATGAAATGTGGCTCTATTTGTGCATGGAAAAAGAACGATTTGGGGAATGACAGCTCTGCAGCTCTCGCTCAAGCTTGGCACAAACCTACAAACTCTTGGTGCTCCAAGGAGAGGAGAGAGGTTCAGGGCTCAGTACCTGTCACACTGCACGCTCTTGTGCTCAGCATCTCAGCACTTCCCTGAAGCAGCTGGTTTGTAACCTGGGAGCTGGGTTTGGCCTCAACTCACAGAACAACAGCCATCATTCAAGAGCACTCGTTGAACAGAGGAAACAGCAACACTTGATAAACTTAACATTTACACAAAAAGCAACATCTACAGCAACAGGCTGGATTTGCTGCTACCCTTTTGGGGATGCTCTAAATGACTTTAACAAGTTACAACATTTAGCCCTGAAGCACATGGCTTGGCCGAGCTGCAGGGCATGCTCCTTTAGCAGGTGATTTGAGCCCGTGCTGGCTACCGGCTGTGAGATGGATGGAGCTGTTACATCCCATACACATCCTGTGCCAATGCAAGGTGACAGACCAGCATTTCACAGCACAGCCCACACTGACACCTCTGCTGCTGCGGCTGCTCTGAGGGAGGGAACGGGCAGCAAAAACACTCCATGTACCCCCTGGAAAAACACTGGTCTGAGGGGAGCAGAGCCACTGGCTCCCCCAGCTCACAGTGGGCGCTCAGCATCCTGAGCCCACCTTTCATGGCATAGCTGCCTCTTACCACTGTGAGCCCCTCCTTCCTCTCTCACAGCCATCAAAGGTGAAGGAAATGGATGCTGAAAGTTTCTTAACTGGCAGTTAAAAAAAGGTCACATCAGAACTGAAAGATCAATTTGTTCCTCAGCATCACCATCAGTTATGCATGAAGGCGCAGGCTGCCAGTACTCAGCACTCGTAATCTGGGACATCTCACCCTGGAACAGGCAATTTAAACTGAAAAATGAACTTTTAGTCGATTTCTTTTCGTTAGCACTGAGGGATCAGCGGTGTCTCTGCAGAGCCCCTCTGCTCCACCTGCAGCCCCACTCCAATACCCCAGAGAGAGCAGGTGGCACATTCAGGTTAAACCTGTCAGCACGCCAAATTCATTTCTCCATGCGCCTCCCCAACAAGCTTGGCAGCGTCGTTGGCTGGGAAGTGCAGGAGCCCAACAAAGGCAGGAATTGCAAAGGGATGCTGAGCACACAGGGCTGTGCTGGGCAATCTGGGCTGTTTTATTTAAAAGGCAGCTGTACAAATTCACCTCCCCACAGGGAGAAGCGCTCTGTGACTCAGAAATTCTATAAACTAAGAGATTGTGGGGTTTGATCTTACTAGCATCACATTTATCTGCAGATGAGCCTGAATTACTGACCTACCTCTCCTCACCCATCATCACACCCTTACCTGGAGGCCAGTGCAGGGACAGACTGTATCCCATGGGGGCACATCCAGTTCCATAAGCACATCTTGAAAGCAGCACCACAGACTAGTGTCTAACTGCAGCCCTCTTCCCACGTGGATGGCACTGGAATCAGATGGCCAATGGATATGCAACTCCCAGGGACGTTTTCAATAGCTTCCTGCTGTGCATCAAGGGACAGGGAGAACTCAACCGGTCAGAAATACAAAGGTTTCTACACATTAAAAGGATCATTGCAAAAATAAGGTCACCCAGCACCGATGCTCCAAAAAATGATATAACTTTTATTTCCCTCAGTACAGATATCCTTTGCAGCATCAGGTTTTCTTAAAAAACTATATACACACATATATAGTGTTGTGCATTTCAGTATCTGCTCCTAGAGTGTCAAGAAAAGGAGAAAGACCAATGTACAAAGAAATCCTTACAGTCCATCCGACAGCCCAGGCTGTTTTCTGGGAAGATCAGAACTCCTTGAGTCAGGACAAGGCACTGGTTACAACCCCTGCTTGTGCAGGAAGTTCATGTCTCTCCCCTGTGCCACTGCAGAAGTGACAAGCTTTGATAATTCCTTAAATCACAAGAGGCTGGTGCTGCATGCAGGATCAAGGAAGTCATGGGCAGAGTCGTTTGAAGATGTAAAATTGCTTTAAACACCATTTTGCAGGATACACAGAGCACACGTTTTATTAAGAGACATGATGAGTCAGCTCCATGAGTCCTCGACACCTTCTCACATTAACACGTGGGGGAAAAAAAATATCAAATCTAAGTCAGAGTCACTCAGCTGCTTCCTAATGAATTCTTACAGCTGACAGAGAGGGTTTTTTTCTGTGAGCAGTTAAGAGAGTTATAAAGAGCTATCTGGGGAATGAATTAGTGCTTCAAACCCAAGTTACAAATCTATAAAACAGATTAGTATACTTCACATAAGGCCACAAACACTGCAAACTGTCAGTGTGACTATTTAGAATCATTAAACTTAATCTTTTAATTAGCATAAGCTTTATACCTCCATTACTTATTTTCAGTTCCAGGAGCAGATGAAGCAGCTTCCTGAGCCTCCCGGGAGCTGTGGCTGTCAGGGAGAAGGGGATGGATCCAAGTACCTGGAAGGGGCACCTCTTGCTAATTGAACATCCAGGTATTGGTCTTGCCTAATCCAATTCCACTGGAGTCTATCGAGTGAGCAACAACCAAATGCTTTTGAGGCAGTAAGAAGTCATGGACAGGCAAATCCACTCAGCCAGGCTGAGAACACAGATCTATCCTGCTGCTGGTCCACCCAAGCTGCCACTTCCAACATGCTTTAGCAGAACAAATCATTCCTCCTTGGTGGTTTTGCTTTTAAAGCCAACAGTGCAACGGAGCTTTAGTATTTTGAGTTTGCATCAGTGATGGTGGACATGAGGAATCAGTTTTGAAACAGAGCTGCAGCATTGCCAGGTTGGGTCATTTTTGGGTAAATAGCTTCTGAAGAGAAAATACAGGCACTGCTTACCTTGACAATTCGGACCATTGCTTTCAGTTCAGGTTTTAAAGTGCAAAACTTCGTAGAGTCTTTGGGTAAAAAAGTGTCAATTCCCATTTGGAGCTGGTGAAGCAACAGCCAGAACCCGCAGGGGTGATTGACAACTGTGACAGTGTCACAGACATTCATACAAAAGCACGATCTCTGCTACCTCGATGATTTAACACTGTCAGCAGCTGCTGCAAATCTCGTCCCCTCACCCAGGCAGGTGATGTGTTGTTCAAGAATCAGTGGATTAGTAACAGTTGTGCTTGGAATTGCATTTGCATCTGCAGACCTTTGTCTAGAGGATACGCACAGAGGGACTTTGGTGGTGCATAGTCTGTTTTCAGCGAGCAACAGGCACTGCTGAAGGTTCTTCCATGGTATATTGCCACGTAATACTGTAGATGCTCTACACACCTTCCAATAACACATGTAAACGGTAACAGCAGTGAATAAATATGTTCAAGAGCATCTCATGGTTTAGATAAAAGCAAGGTATAAAAATCTGCATTAGGTTTCGAAAGCTTTGGTCTAGACTGTGCTGTAACATCATCTGACTTGGTGAAGAGCCCTTAGAAAAGTCCCTTGTGTACAGCACCTGCAACAGCATAATCCAGTCCAGAAACTTTTAGTGGTTATTCTCTAGTCAGCTCTTAGATGCATTTGACCTCAAAACATGAACAGATCGTCCTTCTCGCCTGTGGTGGAATCTATTTTGTTCCAGTCTACAGGGGAGAGTGTTTCTGCACTCTGGATGTCCTGAACTGTCAGCCCTGTGTCAAGGACGTGAGGGTTTGTTCTTGACTGAGCCAATCTAAGAGGGGAGAAAAACACAAAGTAAGAATCCAGATCCTGGTGGTTTACAGCCTGGATGCCTGATGCATCCATGACACTGCAACTTTACATTTCAACACCCTCCAAAGGCATTAAATGGTTAAAGAAGGGGGGAACTGGCACAGAACATTTACAGCCCTCTGAAATCTGTTGCAGCTTTGCTGCTGGTTTGTCCTAACATTTCCCCTACAGGCACCCAGGGAATTTGCAGTCTGGACATCCCATATATTAATGGTCTGGCTGTTTTCCTCCCCAGAGCTATAGGTGGGATCTGCTCTCTGCTGACCAAAGGAGCAGCCTCAGTGCAATGACTCACTTTGTGATGCTGTGTCTGGACAGGCAGCGTGTGCTGTAGCTCTCTGCCCGAGCATTAACTCCTCTGGTTAAGACACAGAGGACTCAGCTGATGTTTAATAGCTCCCAGGATCAGCTTTAAGAGCTTTTCATCCCAGATGTTTCGCAAAACATAACGAGCCCCAGTTTGTTGTAGTGTTATTAAATACCTCTGTGAAAATGTAGCACTGCAGCATCAATTCTCCCCGGGCTGAAGGTTAACTCAAATATTTTGTGTTTCATCCAGGGGAGGGACAGCATCAAAAAAGCCTCAGATTAAGCTACATTTTTTAGTAAAGAAGAAAAATGTCCAGTGATGATGATGTGGCAGGAATGCTTTGGGAAGCACCCGCCTTAGAGGATGAGCAGCCTAAACACTGAGTCACTAGCACAAGGCCGAGGGTGATGTGACAGCTCAGCATCCAGCAACCCAAAACAAAGCCCACAGCCCACAACATCTGCTTCATTAAGTAGGGCAAGGAGCAAGGGTGAGGAAAACAGCCAACATCAGGATATAAATGCAAGCAGCCCCTTTATCAATCACATCTTGGGACAAAGCTGCTGTGGAAGTGGAAGCTGTAAATCATCTCCTAGAGCCAAACATATCTGAAAGGCTGTTTCCTTAGGGCTGAGCAGGCAGTTTTTTGCAGCATTGGCACAAGCAAGTGGCTCTCAGGGAAGGGATAGTGTTGTGTCAACCCTGCTCCTGCCCAACTCCCTCCTCCAGCACCTCCCAGCCAGGGAAGGAGAAGGAAGAGGAGGTCTGGCAGCTCTCTGCTGCCTGTGGCATCTGCACCCAAGGCAGCTTTGCCCAAACTGGGGGGCTCCACACCTCATGGTGGCCAGGTGGCTTCACACACTGGTCTAGAGGGTGAGACTCACACAAACTACACCGTTTCCACCCCCCCCCAGTGTGGTGCCCACATGAGAACAAGCAGGGAAACCCACTTGAAATGGATTTGTTTAACATTTCTGGATTGTTTGGCATGCACGGGCAGGGGAACTTTAATTTGGATTAGAGAGAACTAAACCCCATGAATCGATGGCCACACACTGAATTTGTGAGCGGAGGGAGAGTAAAGCCCCCAGTGCCAGCAACTGGAACCAGCATCGCTGCAGCTACCACAGGCACCCTGAAAAAGTCTTGGCAAGTGGGAGCAAACACACCAACTGCTTGGGGAATTAAATTCCCTATCACATACAGCCTCTCTCCATCCTTAAAAGGTTGTCAAAATATTTGGCTTATCAGCCAGCCTCAAAGTCCATCTTTCAATTACCAGCTGAGGCACTGATGGGGCAGCTACCTAGGTCAGATCACAGCACTGATTAGATTAGGAGCATTATTAAAAGCCAGTCACCAGTCAAGTATCGAGCTGGTCCCTGGTGGTGGAGTGAACTTGTAAAAGGAGTTATTAGAATTACCTTGAAAATGCCTCGTCCAGACCATCATCCATTTCCTTTGTTAAAGAGATAAAAAGAGACAAGTAGTTGCTAAGAGAACACACAAAAGCGTATTTAGAGATCTGGCTCTGCACTTGAGTGCGGCAGACAAGAAATGTACTTATGTATTGCCTTCTGAGTGCCTAAATCACCCCTCCTCTGCAATCTGCCCCAAGGTAAGAGGTGCAAATCTGGGTGACCCAGGCTTCCTCAGGGCAGATCCCAGAGCTTGGCTCAGGGATGCTGTGCTCCTCTCACAGTCCAGGGATGGGGCAGGGGCTTGGCCTTTTCCCACCATCCCCAAACAGGCTAACACTGCCCCACTGCCTCAGTGGCCTGGATCTGGCCCATCAGCTAGAGCACAAGCCCCTCTGGGGTTAAGCCATCCCTTGGCTCTTCCAGCTCTCCCATGCAGCTGACGTGGGCAGTGGGTTTCTGCCACAAGGAGGGACCTGGACAGAGCTCAGTGAGATGCTCCAGGCATCCCTCAGGCTGGATTAGGAACTGGAAAGCAGCTCTGCAGCAGCACAGGGGGAACCTTGAAAGCAGCTCAGGGACCCTTTATCTCTGATCTGCTCCTAAAGTTTTCCAGGGAAAGCACTGAAGTTGCTTGAGGGAGAAAGGCTTCCCAGTCAGGACCACGGGCTCTGTGTGAGGGCTTTGCTATGGGCAGACTGGACTGCCACCAAAATCCTGTGATGCTCTTACAGACTTAATGCAATTAATAAGCAAAGTATAAAAACTCTGTAAGTAGGGAGGGATTGGAGATTGCTGATAAGCCTCCAGGATTTGATTTAAGCTTAGAGCTGATCTTCAGGTTTAACCTGAAAAACCTCAGGCTCAGGCCTGCCAGGCTGAAGAAACAGGCTCCAGGCAAAAGCATCTGTCCTTCAATTCTCCAAAATTCAGCAGACCAGGGGTTTCCAGAGAGGACACAGGCTGGTGATCACAGAATCATGGAATGGTTTGGGTTGGATGGGACCTAAAACCTCATCTCATTCACCCCCCTGCCAGGGGCAGGGACACCTTCCACTAGCCCAGGTTGCTCCAAGCCCCATCCAACCTGGCCTTGAACACTTCTAGGAATGGGGTAGCCACAGCCTCACAGGGAAGAATTTATGCCTAATATCCAACGTAAACCCATCTTCTTCCAGTTTAAAAAGGATGATGGAGCACTTGGACAGGGAAGGGGAGGCTCCCTGATGGATGCACACCCAGCACATGGGCTGGATTGTCATTTTTCTATTAGTGGTCCATGAAACAAGCCAGACGACTGAGGATGTTTCCAGAAGCCACCCATGCTCCCAACAGCCAGATACAGCCACGAACAAGAGCGAGGGAAAAATAAGAGTAATAATGACCATAAATACAACCCAGTTTTAGCGAGCAGTAAACAAAAGCCATCAACATAATGATTTTTCCCCTGAACAGAGCAGTTAGGTGGTCTCTCAATTAAGTGACAAACCACTGAGAAATGCTGTCCCAGAATACAGAATATTCAATTACCTGACAGCAGTGTTTTTCACAGCACCTCACAATCCTGTTCATTTATTTACTGAGCCTAAAAAGGGCAGCTGGTACTCAAACACCAATCGATCATTTCAAGTAGGACACTAAAACTCAGCTCACTTGGGCATCATTGAAACCCTCCCTGAGCAGCTCGGCCAACCCACAGCTCCCAGGGGGAGGAGCTGTCCAGGGAAAAGCCCTGTGATGGGACCCGGAGCACACACATGGACGTGGCACTGCATACCCCCAGCTCACACTTACCCACACCACATTGTTGTTTACAGAGGAGCTGGGCCCAAACACACTGTTATCCAAGTGTGGGGGGTCTGTGCTGCTGCTCAGGGCTGATTTGGCAGGATCTTCAAAATCCACCAAGTTCCCTGTGGTTGCTGCTGTGGACAGAGTGAAGAAGGAATGAGGGGAGGGGAAAAGAGACACACAACCAAACCTTTTTGCAGTAATCCCTTCCCTTCAAGAGTGGAATCAAATGGTTGCATCAAATTCCTTCAGGATGGCCCCAAATTTTAGCATGGAGGAGCTACATTCACCCCAGTGGGGGCTGTGGTTTATCCATGATGTTCAGATGAGGCACTTGAGAACCTCTCACCAAGGATTCAGGGGAGGGCCAGCTTCATCCCTCCAGCAGCCATTGGGAAGGCTATTGGGTGCCCACTTATGCTCAGGATGAGTCAGAATCAGCCCCAGGCAAAGCTGACAGTTCCCAACCCCAGGACATTCCAGCCCAGGGTGGAAACAGGCCCTGGGTAATATCCTTGGCTTGGCATCAATTCAGCATCTTATAAACCTGCATCAGTATTTTATAGGGCAAATCCTGCCTTGGGCAAAGAACAGTTCAGAGCTTGAGGGTGTTCAGGGAAGCCTCAAATCCTCCCCATCACTGCACTGGGGTGGATGCAGAAGTGCCCCAGCTTCAGGGCACCCCCCAGGCACAGACTGGAGCCCATTCTGACACCCAGGGTGGTGAGCCCTGGGCCCCACGTATTCCAATGTGCCACCACTTGTGATGAATTGCTCCGGTCCCGAGCCTTCACAGGAAGAAACAAGATGTGCCAGCTTGGAAGGAAGCCCAGTTTAATGCTGTTTTCCTCCATGCCAAATCCTCTTATCTCCATGGCCAGTATGGAAGAGAGATTAGCCTTTTGTCCCACTTCTCCCTGTCTTGCGTTTTGGAGGCAGCAGAAGACCCATGGTCAGGCACTGAATTATGAAAAGATTTACTATTTATTTTATTTCACACACCTCTCCTTCCTCGGGGGAACTGGAGGTGGAGGGGCACCTGGACGTCCACCTCCTTCAGCCCATGGGATGGCAAGTGTTTTGGGTTTGTGACAAACCCAGAATCAAGTTTGGGATGTGGAGATCCGCAATAAGCTCTTAAGCACATTATGGCAAATTTTCCTGGGGCAGGAGTAAACAGATCTGGGGTGGCAGCAGCTGTGGATGAGGTGCTGCAGGAGGTATTTAAAGGGTAGAAGGAGGGACTCAGCCAAGAACTCTGTGAGGGCAACACCTCTGCTATGACAGAAGTGCATCTCACTAGTGGTCTTCAGAGCCCTTACAAGGAGCTCACCCTGTCCAGGGAAAATCGCCCAGGCCTCAGGCTGTTCCCATCCCCAAGCCTGGAGCAAAGCTCTGCTGTGGGTGACTTACACGTGTCAGGGTGGGCAGGGGCTTCTGAGTTCGGGCTGCTCGTCCCTTCCCCTTCCAAGATGGACCTTTCCCGCTTTTCTTTCTCTGCAAAAGAAGGAAACCTCATCACTGCCCACAGAGCACTTCCCCCCACAAGCTTCTAGGGAGGAGGGATGGGGGACAGCTCAGACAGGCCACCTCTGCAGCAGCCCAAGCTGTGGGTGTGTTTTATAATCTTCCGGAAGGTGAAAGCAAAAATCCTGACAGTGGCAGCAGAAATCCCAGTAGAAGCAGGTCTCTGAGGCACCACAGCCCAGCACCAGGGCCTTCAAGAAAAAAGGAGCACAGCCAAAATTTGGCTGGATTTACAAGGCTGTCAAGAGAAACCTGGAAGATGCCTTGCACCAACCTTAGAAACAGCCTGGAAATTTGGAGGGCAAGGGGAAAAGGTGCCTGAAACTGGAAAAAACCTGAAGTCACCCACTGAACCTTTCCTGAAAGTGAAGAGTCAGAAGAAAATAAAACTCACCTTCCTTAGCTGCTTGCCAGAACTCAAAGGCAATTTTGAAGGCCTGTGCCACGGTGAGGGTGACAGCTTGTGCCTGGAATGAGAGCAGTGAGGCAGGATGTTAATCAGGTCCTCGTGTAGATTTAAATCACTTGGAGGTTTTGCTTTCCAGATTCATGTTAATCTGGATCCAACCAGTCCTCTGCTCCCACTGGCTAGGGAAGAGAATCAAATATTGATGGAAGCAGAGACTTGCTCTGTGTAGGACACGCAGCTTGTTGTAGACACATCCTCAGGTGTAATGGGAGAACGGAGGAGGCAGGGGCACGGCTGTCACAGCCAGTGTGGCCATGGATGGGGAGAGAAAAGCTGCTCCCAAGCACAGGGAGCGCACAGCTCCTGCTTCACCCCACACTTCAGCCACCAGCTTGTCCTCACAGCTCCCTGAGAGGTGTGGTTCCCACACTGTGGAGCATCACCCATAAGAACACCACCTCCCAGGGAACACTGCACAGGATGAGCCCTGGGCCACTGTTGGTCACACAGAGCTGGGGAAGGATGAGAGAGCTGCATCCATCCTGCCCCGGCACGACTGTGTGCACCAGGATGCTCTGAGAGCAATGGGATAAAGCACCAGGAATTTACTGCTCTCTCCAACAGGGAGCAACCTTAGAGGCAGATACCAGGCTCTTCCCTTGGCTGGGGTCTTGCTGGCTTAGACCACCAGCACGAGTTTGTCCTGCTCCAGCCCAGGCCATGGCAGGAGCAGGGACATCATCCCTGTGAGCCCCTCCATTCTTCCCTGAGCTTGAGCAGCACTAAAACCACACACCACCACCTCAAACAGCACAAGTTGCTGGAGATGTATAAATAGTGACATAAACGCCAGTTTCATTAGGAGCAGGCACAGCTCAGGAGCAGCTTAAGCACCAGGAGATAACGAGGAACACTCTGCATGGCTGGTGCTGCTGGAGCCTCGAGGCCTGAGTTTGTTTTACCAAGTTGTAAACTAAACAAACCCAGATCCAGGTCAGGAACCTGCAGTCCTGGCAGCTTTGAGGATGGAGATGTGGAGGGACACAAATGGGGCACAGTATCCCCCAAGAGCCAGGCACCCTGTGAAAGAGGAGTGAGGAGACCCCCAAACCTATCAGTGCCAATTAAGCCTGGAAAGCCGGAGAGCTCATTTGAATGTCGGAGCTATTTACATCTTTGATGGAAGTGCAAATGCTTTACCAAAAAAAACCCTTAAATATGGTAATTAAGTATGAAACTCCTCACAGCTGTTTACAATTTAAGCTGTCACATCTGAATCAAGTTTAATAGACCCAGCTACCATTGAGAATTACCCATGAACTAAAAATATGGACTAATTATATGCCCGTGACTGGTAGCTGTGGTACATCCAGAGATTGTGCCCTGCAGCGAGATGGTTCCCAATCTGGGAGCAGGGATCACCTTACCAGCAGGACATTCATGCATTTAATAGACTAGGGGAAAAAAACATTTCTAGTTTTTGCCACAAAAGGCCTTGGAGAACTTTATTTGGAGGGAAATGCACTGAGCTGATGTACCACTGAGATAATTCTTTTAGCACTAGAAAGATTTGAATTTTAATTTGCAGAGCAAGGCTTATCTTCACTGTGCAAGGATGGGAGCACATGCCGTGGCACGAAGAGACAACTTGTAGCTTCCATTATTCTCTCCATGGCAAAAAAAATGAGTTGAGAAAAACACCGAATATTAACAGAGGGAGGTGGCCACACTCCAGGCACAGGAATGCTCTTGAGAACCCAAGAATCACCACACTGGGATGCACCCAGTGGGAATGGCTCTCTGCAGGTTTGTTTCCCTGTAGATCCTGTTCTCCACTTGAGCCCTGCAAGAGGCACTAGGGGAAAGATTTTTGAGGGCAGAGGGGTCAGACCCACCTTTCCTCTGCCCTAAAGCCCCTTCCTGTCACAGGGAAGGGGCTCAACTGGCTCCACAAGAGACCCCCAAGGCTCTCCTTGCCCCACTTGAAGCTAGTGCCCACTGACCCGCTTCCCTCCGTCACCAGCTCATCAGCACTGGGTCCCTGCCTGTCCTGGTCCACTGAATCAACAGGAAAAAGTCCCACAAGCAGTTTCAAAGCAAGAGCCAGAGACTCTTTTCTACACACAGGTCTCTGTTGTGAGCCCCATCCTTGAACTCAGCAGGGTCTCCCACGCTGCTCCTGCAGGAAGGACACAGATCTGGCTACAAAGATGCCACTAAAAATTGGACACAGAGCTTCCACGGCAAAAAAAGGGAGGGCAGCGAGCCCAGGAACAGCTGGCTGAAAGCCTCCCATTGGGGTCCCCCCTGGACACCTCGGTGGCAGCCTCCTTGGAGACCTCCCTGCTCACCAAAGGCTCTCCACATGCCAGGCTCGGATCGGCTCCGGCAGCCCAGGGAAGTGGATGTGGAGCGGGGCAGAGTCCCAGCAGCTGGGAATGCAGCATGGAAGGGGATTTTCAGGTGTTGTGTAGGATCAGGTCCTCTCACCCCCACCCCAGAGGGCAGAGAAGCTTTCAGCTGCCAAGACACTGGGCTGAATCTAGCCTGGAGTTAATGGTCAGGTGCTGCCAGGATGAACTGCTGGATTAACAGCAGCAGGAGGGTGGGAGCTCTCCCGTGGCTGTTCCCCTCTCGCTCTAACTGGGGGGCAGAGCTGTTATCTCACCACTTCAGCCCTTCTCTGCTTCCTCCTCCTACATCCCCACTTCTTCCTCTGGACTGACCATTTTCCGTTTGGTACAGAGGAAGGCATGGCACTCCAGGTTCTCATTGAGCTGGTTCTGAGCAATGTAGGCAAACACTTTATCGTGGATCTTGTCTGCCGTGCAGTAGGATATCCTGAAAGACAGAACGAAACGTGTCTGGGGCACTGAGCACGATGGAGATCCATCAACCCCTCCTCAGACCTGCCAGCAAGCACCTGCCCCAGGGCTTCCAGCTCCAGGGCCAAGCAGGGAAGGCAGAGGGAACACAGGAATGTTACCAGGCCTCAGCACAACTTCCCAAGGTGGAGGAGTCAATGCCATGGGGTTGAGTGCAATAGAAGCCCAGAGCAACTCCTGATGCCACGGCACGATCCACACGCACCACACAGAGAGGCAGAAGAGGAGAAGGAGAGGCAGAGGCAGAGGGAGAGGCAGAGGGAGAGGGAGAAGAGAAAAGTGTTTCACCTTGTGGGAAAGGATAGGTTAGAGAAGGTAAAGATTCCAGGTCATCCTGGGACTACATCTGAAAAACTCTGTCTTCAGAAGAGATACTCTCTTGGAAGGTTTTCCTTAGAGGATAAGCTTGCAAGGAGAGAGGAGTTGCTCTCAGCCTACGACTTAATCTTGAGGCTCAAACCAGAGAAAGAAATTGATGCAAGAGTGCCCAATAAAAGCAGTTGGAAAGGCTGAAATTCAGGCTCAGAGATCTGCAGCAGCAGATGCACCGGAGGCTCTGAGACCCCCGAGCATACGGGATGTGGGGAGGAAGGCTCACCCTCCTCAGTGGAGCATCCCCAGGATGGCTGGGTCTCTCCCAGACCCAGGACAGGGCAGGGCTGACTCTGAAATGCCAAAGGAGGCTCTGGAAGAGCAACAGGCTGGCACGTTTGGGGAGACCAGGCTGTGACTGAGGGCTCAGCTCCCTTATGCAGTGCAGCGGGTCCTCAGCATCAGCCTCCACCATGTCTGTCTGCACCCAGAGCTGCAGGACTATCTTGTCTAAGGTCAGCAAGCACAGGCTGGAGCAGTCCCACAGTGGACTGCAAGTGCAAGGTGGAAGATGCTGACAGCCAGCAAAGCCTCTTCCCATATCAAACAGGTGTTAAGGAAAGAGAAAACCCAAGGAAAAATTGGGATGCTTCAATGAAAGTTATCCCATGGCCCCATTTTGCACCTTCAGCTTGCTGCCCCTGAGTTTGCAGGCAGGGAACTGGAAGGTCCCAGTTGCCAGCAGGTGCTGGGACTTAAAAAAGCCCCATTCAAAATTTATTTACACTGCATTAGCTTCTTAAATTTGAGGATGTCTCTGCTCAACGGCCTATATTTTGTTTTCCAGAGGTGAGCTCTGGATTTATTAAAGAGGCTCTTGGAAGTTCACCCCTTTCTCCCATTTTTCACAAAATCTCATGGCCACTCCTTTAATAACCATGGCAAAACCACGGCAAGTTATCTGTGCTGGCACATGGCCCTTCCAGCACTCCCTGGCTAAATATTGGATGGTCATTGATTTCCAGGGACAGGATAACTCACACCTGCCTCTGAAGTGAGCCAGTTTCAGCACCGAGGCCTCTGGAAGCAGCACATCCAGTGACAGTGGTTGTGTTTTAGCCATGGCCACCCTATCCTGTCCCAGCACATGGTCTGGGGAAGATCCCAGAGCCAACACCATCCCAGTGGAAGGAGAAGCTGAGGAGAAGACAGTAGAGGTGTTAGAGGAAAGCCCTGGGACTGCCACTGCTGGAATACACAGAGTGGGCAGAAGACCCCCATGCACACAGATCCCACTTGTCACTGTGACCCCACAGCACCAGTGTCTCCAGGGAGCAGCATCAGTCCCCAAAACATCCTGTTTGGGATGTGCCAGCTTCAGTCACTGAATCAGGGGCTGCTCATACATGGGTTCTGACAGGAATAGCTTTATCAACAGCTGGCAAAGTGTCTGGGGAGAATTTAAGGCAGTATCTAAAATCCCTGATTTTAGGCTCTTCTTGCTCTTCCACCAGTGCAGGAATCCCAATTTTGGCACAACTGCTTTGCCTAGCTCTGTTTTAGCAGCAGGTTTATGTCCCAGGGAGGGCTGGGATCTGCAGCCCTGGCTGTGTGACTGCTGGGTTTGGACTGGAGAAAAGCAAGTGGGTTAGTGGTGTCATTACAGAGAGCCCCAACCCCTTGCTCCCCTTCCCAGGCTTAGCACAGAGCAGCAGGTGAAGAACAGAAGCAGAGTGGAGGGGATGCAGAGGGAAAAGGGATGATGGACACGGAAAAGGCCAGATCTAAGCTGAGCCCTGCTCCACCAGGCCTGTGCCTGCCTCCTGCCACTGAAGAAATACTTCCAAAAGAAATATCTTCCAAAGCCCAGAGCAGGGGATAACCCACGCTCGCCCTCCCCACACCGGCACCAGGTCCCAGCAACTGTGCCAGCCCTGCTCCCTGTCAGAGCCACTTAAACATAACATAGACACAGAACAGGCAGTGAGGGGACAGCAGCTCCAACTCAGGGATGCTCTGACCACCCTCTCTATTCCACCCTTGCCATCACCCCAGATGCTTTGACATTTCTAGAGCCACAAACAGGCAGTAAAGCCACATGTGGCCATGGAGTGCACGGCTGTGGATCTGCAGTTTGCACACACTCCACCTTCAGGCTTGTCATGCCCTTCCTTACTCCCAGCTGAACACATCACACCAGCTGTAATTTTACCTTAGATTTATCACTCACTCTCCTTCTCCCACCTTTGCTTTCCATTTAGACATGGTGAACAGAGAGGCAGCAGATCAGATCAGGTGGAGATGGAGCAGAGGAGCAGCTGCGGCACACACACCCACTGAGCGCACCCTGAAACCCACCTGTATATGGAGACGTTCTCAATCAGCTCATTCGTGCTGCTGTCATTCAACACAATCCCTCGGGGAGAGACTTTCAGAGTCACTTTCTGCAGTTTCTTTCCACTTGCTTTTGCCTTTGGAAGGGGAAGAGGGAGGGGAAAGTTCCAGATTTTTAACACTGATACATCCAAAGGCACACGAGCAGAGACTCCAGAGACACACATTAATATCACTCGTTAGTACCAGAGCCTGATTTTACTACCAGGTGTGATAAAGCACTTGTTAAAACTTTTCCTGCCTTGAAGCCATGACTTTTACTGGCATTAAGGAGACAAAGACAGACATCACCCATTTCACGCTGTGCAGAGGCACTTCCAGCCCAGCACCTCCACAGGAATTTCCCTGTGGCCACTGGCACAAACAGGCAGCTGCTCTGGCTGAGCTGTGCAAGTACCTGGTGAAACTCTGGGGAATTTTGCCTTTAGGACCAGTCCTAGAGCAGAAGAACCACGAGTACAAACAAGGGAAGCATGCTGGGAGCAGGACAGTCCTGGACAACATGGGTTCCCAAGCAGCCAGCTCCAAGCTGTGCTGCCAGACCCCACTCCAATGGCAAAGCATCCCCTGTGCAAGGTCACAATGCCAGCTTAAAAAGTAACTGGACTTTTATGTACTTTTATGTGTTCTCTTATTTACTAGCTTCACGCTTTCAGCCTTCAGGTTACATTCAGCTCACTGCCCAGCCTGTCTCCAAAAGAAATAATATACATCCAGCTAGTTCCAGACTGCAGACCTGGATCCTCAGCCCTACTTCCTTGTGACCTCATGAGCCATGTCCAGATGGGCTGGTCCTGCCCCTCAAAGGCTGCCACAGAGCTGGGGCTTTATTTAAAGGCTCAGTTCTCAGTGAATCAGAGCAGACATGAAGGGCTCTGCCAGCAGCTTCTGTTTCATGTGAGCACTTCCCTCTGTCCTGCTCAGCACATGCCAGGAAAGGATCCAGCACTACCCAGCACCATCCGCCACCCCATTGAGTTTTACCACAGTTAATGGCACAGTTGGGGCTTTGCCTCATTCAGTTTTATAAGGGCTTAAAGAAGCGTGGATTTTACTCAAGAGCTGGGGCTCTGAGGAGGCTCCGTGCTGGAGGACAGCTGAAAATCTGTTCCTCTTGCATCATAGGTTACAGTGGCTGTGCTGGCTGGGAATCGGAGCAAGCTGTCCTGCTCCCTTCCCGTCTTAACCCTCCAAATCCTGGGAAGAAAAACCCAGAACTGTGCTGCCCACACTCCAAACACTGTCCCTGCCTTGCAGGAGGAGACACAGTCCCAGGGCAGGCTGATTTCACCAGGTCAGAGGCTTCTCACACACCCAGGGTCACCCAGGCTTATCAAGGGGAGCCAGAGCTCAGACACTTAACACCAGCTTTCCACAGCCTGCCCGATCCCATGGTCAGGACTGGCCCCAAGGGCTTTCCAGTGTCACTGTCTGCAGTTCTGCCTACACCACCAGACACCTGCGCACCCCTGGAGGGGCTGGGCCTGCAATCCTGAGGCCCTCAGCTCACAGCTGCCTCCAGACCTGAGGCTTTTGAAACTCTCCCCAGTGACAGACTCGTTTGAAGAGCAGGAGACAGGGCTCTGCTCCAACAGATACTCACAGTGGCTACAATCCTTTTGACAGCAGCTGCAGAGAGCTCCTCTCCCTTGGGCTGCTCCACCAGTGTCATCCCCATGTACTTGAGGCTGAAGAGCATCCCCTCCAGCAGTGTCTCGCGGGTGTCAGTCCAGTTCTCTGGGAGCTCTAGAGAGACAACGAAGAGGCTCTTGGATTCCCAAGCACACATGGATATCCCTGAGGGTTTAGGTATGAACAAGGTGTTGGCTTAGCTGCTGTCGGGACTCCCAAGCCTGAAGAGCCAGAAGCTCTGAGGAGATGGGCAGAGACCCGGCTGTTGAAGGAGGCAAAAGAATGCTTTAGCCATGCAGCAACTACAACCTGTTCATGTGGGGAACCTCATCATCAGCCCCTGTAGCTCTCCAACACAGCAAAAACAAATCACAAAATGTTTTCCACAAGCCACAACAAACAGAAGCAACCTTTTAGAATCCATCAGTTTAACTGCGAGCACTCAGACTCACACCATAACCAAGGGGATCCCAAGCCCAAACCCCGGCCCAGTGAAGGGCTTGGTGCCACCCCACGCACAGCAATGACCTTATTCTGTGCACACCATCACCTACACACTCAGGCTAAGATGGGATTTACTGCTAAGCCCAGGCAGCTGCCAGGATCCAGGTGAGGTGCTGTGACCTGCTAAATCAGTTACTCACAGCCCTAAGAAGCCCCTCACACAGGTGAAGCTTCAGTGAGGAGAGGTCTCTGCTCTCCCCAGAAACCACCAAGGAGACTACTGGCCTCTTCCTTTAAGTGCACGGGGTGGGAAAGAGTGTTCTAAATATAGAGAAAAGTTTGGGACCAAAGTGAAAGTCAGGTGGGCATTTCTAAGCCTGAAATTACACTGAAGGAGCCACCTTCCAGACATGGAGCTGGCAACCCAGGACAGACCTGGGGAGCAACAGGCCTTCTAGAGACAAAACATGTCCTGAGGCTTTGCTGCCTTGAACTCAGCCTCCTCCAAGCAGCAGGCCAAACTCCACAGCTCCCTGCAGTGCAGGAGGGCAGGGATGTGGATGCACCCCTGGGATAATCCCCAGTGACTCAGCCTCCCTGCAAAGGCAGGATGGGAGAAAAGTGATAAACGCCAGCACCACTCCCAGAGCCAGGCGTGGGTGCCAGGTGGTGAGACACCAGCACTGGCTGAAGTCAAAGTGATGGAATCCAGGTGGGAGCGGTCCCATGGGCAGTGCAGGAGGGCAGGGGATCTGTGCCCAACACACAGGTCCTGGAGAAGAAAAGGATAAAAACAAGGGCAGGTGGGATGCTGTGTTAACCTGCTATCCCACAGGGTGCCAGCAAAAAGCCTGGGTTTCTCAAAAGCTAAAGGTGCTGCCACTGTCCTCCCACCCTGGGCTGAAGCCAGGCGAGAACACCAAGGTGGTGTGTGTGCCATGGACAGGTAGCTCCCTGCCCCACACTGCCCATCTCACCATCCAGGCACTGGCCCCATGTCACTGAGCTCCGGGACCCTTTGGCCACCCCACACTGCCTGGGGTGATGCCACCTGCAGCGAGGCCCTGGGCACCCACAGCTCCCGCTGGCCTGGGACGGAAATAGAGGTGGTTTAGGTGAAGCTACTAAAGCGCTTTCAGAGAGGAAGGAGCGCCCCGGCGGGACAGAAACACTTCTCCACACATCCCGTCCTGCACCTCTGAGGTCTGTCACCTCAGCCACCCTCCCGTTAGCAGACCATCTCCCAGCGAAGGGCAGTTTTCAAGGTCACAGCATTCCGAGCGGCATCTCTGCCGGGCACAGCCCTCAGGGACACCTCAGGCACCCCCCCGAGATGCCACACGGCCCCCCAAGCCCCGCGCCCGCCACGCCGCCAGTGCCCCTTCGTGCCCTGCAGCTGCTCGCACTTAATCCCAGGTGTGGCGAGCTGGGTCAATCCCATCAGCTCAGCAACAGCACCAAGCGCGATGTGGCCCGGGGATGAGGCGTGCAGGGGCCCCAGCGCCCCCCCCGCCCTGCCCTGCCCTGCCCCGCTCGCTGGCAGGGGCAGAGGGGCCATCGATCGTGGCACGGATCAATAGCGGGACGAGGTCAGGCCCTGCTCGCCGCGCTCCAGCCCTCGTGCCGGGCTGGGGACATCCCCACACCCGCCCGAGCGAGCCGGGAGGAGCTGCAGGGGCGTCTTAGGGGGGACAAAGTGGGGGGCGAAAAGTTTAAACGGAAAAGTTTAAAAGAGGGTGCGAGAGAGAGAAGTAAAGCAGAAAAGAGAGTACAGGGGGATGGGGAGAGAGAGGCCGGGGCAAAGCAGGGTGAAGAGCGGCTGCAGGGCGGAGGAAGCCGGAGCTCCAACAGAGGGAAAGAAGCGGGATAAACCGGGCAGGACAAGAGGGGCGCAGGGAGAGGCGAGCGAGGGCAGAGCGGTGCGAGGGGTCTCACTCTTGTGGCGGCCGCCGGCCCAGGAGGGTTTGTGGCCGCTGGGGCTCCGCAGCAGGGCCCGGCCCGCCGACCTGAGCGCGTCCATCCCGGCCCGGCCCGGCCCGCACACAACTTCGAGCGGCGCCAGCGCTGACGCGGCCGGGGCGGGGCCAATGCAAATATGAGTGACGTCACCCGGGCCACGCCCCCGGCCAAAGAGCGCGGGGGTCACGGTCAGGGCTGGGGGGACATCCCGGGTTTGGGGGGACAGCCAGGGGTGGGGGGGACATCCCGGGATATGGGGGACAGCTAGGGATGGGGGGGACAGCTAGGGATGGGGGGACAGCCAGGGATGGGGGGGACATCCCGGGATATGGGGGACAGCCAGGGGTGGGGGGGACAGCCAGGGGTGGGGGGACAGCCAGAACCTGCCCGAACACCCGGGACTCGGCCCAGACCCGGGGGAGCCGATGTTCCCCCCCGGGCTGCTGCACCCACTGGAGTTTCCCCACTGGAGACCCCCGAGATCCTCAGAGCCCCCTGCAAAACCCCAGTGGGGTGGGGGCCGCAAAGCCCAGCCCCCCGTGGCGCTCACACCTTTCACCTGTGCCGTGCAGGGGCCGCCCAAATTCAGGGCAGGAAACCCCCACGACGCCCATGGTCCCGGTTCAGCATCCTTGGGCAACACCGAAAAAGTTATGTTTGCCCCCACCCTGCGATGAGAAAATGCTATAGGATATTTTAATACCCTGTTTGATAAAGTTTAGCCTGAGCACAGGCTAAACGTGTCACCGCAGCCACCAATGTGCTCTTAACTCAGCCTGAGCATAATTGAATGCAAGATTATGGCCTTCACAGGCTTTCTGATATTAAAGGGATAATAATGAGGAGGTTAAACCCCATATTTAGGATTTGTAGAATAATGCCTCACAAAGCCTATTATTCCCAGAAACATTTGTGTAATTGAAAACCTTGGTTCAGTTCAGCTTTAACACTTCCCTCTCACTTTTGTAGCAAGGAGCTGAGGCACAGAAGTCACACCAAGTTCCTCTCTGTTGGACACAAGCAGTGGAAGAGTTGAGCAGAATTTCTCATCCAAAAATCCCAGTCTAAACCAGGATGGAGCCAGTGGTACATCCCCACTTAGTGCCTGGTTTGAATCTGAGCACATAGGGGTGAGCTGGGGACAGTGACCAAAACTTGAAAGGAGAAACTTTCCCCGAGGGCTGACCATGTCAGAGAGGCTCTCTGAGGTCAGTAGCACACAAATACCAAAAATCTGAAAAATTGCTGTGTTAGGAACAAATTTAAGCATAGACACAGATCCAGCTCCGTGCAGCAGCTCACTGTAAGTATCTGTGCTTACTGGAAGAACATACACAGGTCTAGAAGGGTTTTAAGCCAAGCTCTAATGTATCCCTAAATCATGGTTGAGCTCTGCTCCCACCCAGCAGCCCCCACTGCACTGGAGGGCTTCCTGATTCCCAATACCTGATACATTAAGGCAGACACCTTTGCCATTAGTTATTGATAAATCAGCCTGAGAAAGCCACCAGCAGGTATCAGACACAGCTGGGATTTACATTGCTATTTCTGTATTTGCATCACCACTGGCTAAATATATCACACCATGCTCAGTCACTTCTGCACTTGCACAGCTCTGCTGCTCCTTCCCACTGGTTCCTTCACAGCAATTCCATAGGGCAGTCACTGGCCATGGTCCCAATGGGGACAGACCCACAGCATTCCTGCTGCCACATCCTCTCCTGTCACAGCTGCTCCTGCACCAACCTTTGTAGCTCCTTTCAAGGCTCAGGGGGTGTCCCCCTGATCCTCTGGGTGTTATTGCAAAGGGTGTCAGACTAAGGGCAGTGCTGCCTTATCCAGCTGCATTTTCCCACTGAATCCCAGCACTGATGCAGATGTTTACCCCTTCCTTAGCTGACCACACTGTCCCAGGTAGGTGTTACCTCGAGAGAACAGCAGAATGGATTTCTTCAAGTGCCACTACTCAAGTTGGAGAGTGAAGGACTGGGACAGCAGCCTAGGAGAGAGAAGTCATCAATTCAAGGTCTCAGTTGTGGCTGTGCCATCCAAGCCAGCCTCCCTGACAGTCATCATTTGATTTTAAAATATCCTCACTGCAGTAAAAAGCTACAAGTGTCATCTCCCTCAGCAGAGCAGAGCATCAGGCTGCTCAGAATTGCTGCTCCGCACCTATCTCCCTGGGTGGGATACCAGGCTTTCCTCCTGCAGGAGAACCCCAAGGGCAGGTGAGTCCTGGTGGCCAGACAAGCAGAGTCAAACCCATTTATTAATTTCCAAAGCTGAGCGTGGCAGAGCAGCAATTTTTGTGGAAATTTCCTTGTTTTCTCTCTTGTGGTGAGCACATGCCTGACCTCCCCATCTCTCCCTGCCCAGCCCATCACCACCCATCCATCTCCTGTTAATTTTCCTCCCTCCTGACGAGCCACCAGCTCCTTCCAAACAGACTCTTCTCTCAAGGTTATTTTCAGCTCTGCAGTGTCACCGGAATACACGAGTTTGCAGCTCCATTTTTGCAGCACTAGGGCTGCTTCAGCATCATCTCTTTCATCCAAGAAACACAAACAAATCCTCACCACTCTTCCTCCCCGCCACAGCATTTGCATCCACAGGTCAATTAAATAAATGTAGCTTTTCCGGGAAACTTTCTTGTATCACTGACGTGTTTTCCCAGACTACAGCTTTTTATGAGCAACCTTTACCATGAACTTGCCACCCTGGATGTAAGCCCAGTGACAAGCTTTAGCAGGAGTGTGGGTGCTCACGTGCTCCCTGCTTTAATTATTGAAGTCAGCAAAGCTGTGCTGTCCCCCAGCCGCAGACACCCATGTTTCTGAGATTTTACTTGTTCACTCTCTCTTCATGTTTACAGCAAAGTACGTTTATAGCAAATTAGCATCTCTGGGGGTGGTTAAAAGGTAATCACTAATGGAAATCTGAGCTCCTTCCACTCTGTCAAATCCAGCCCGCATTAGCTTTCTAATAAATTGGCATCTCTGCTGAGAAGGCCTGTGTCTAACTGCCTATGTGATAAAAAGACCAATTGCTGACATTTTCCGCTGTTTTCCCTTCCTTTGACATTTCATTAAGGAGAAAATAACACCAGCAACTACAAATGTGCTCTCATTGACATTTGTTGGCCATAACGTGGTGAGTTGCCCTGATTAAGCATGTAGTTGACGAGTGAGATGTTCCCCGTCTTCAGGATCACAGAACTCCCCTGAGTCCTCCCACGGCCCTGCAGAGTCCCAGAAGATCCTGAGCTGCTGCCCCCATCAGCTCCCCAGCTCAGGAATCACCTCAGCTCACCCCACTGCCATGAGGCTGAGCTGTAACCAACTCAGACCTCAGACCCTGTCAGTAAATCTAATTTATAGGCATGCTTAGGACTTCAATTACCACAGTCATTAACAATTTGTTAATGAGTCAATTAACATGCTCTGGGATCTATGGAAAAAGGACATTATAAATGATAACATCAAATATTTGCAGAAATAAGTATCTGACTATACCAGTACTGGGCCAGGAGCTGCTGTTGGTCGTGGGGTGTATGTTCCCTGCTCAGTCACAGCAGTCATGGTGTCACCTGTGCAAAGGGACCAGCTCCAGCATCACTGCAGTGCCTTTGATGCCAGGATGCCCAGGATTGGTGCTGGTCAGAAAGCAGCACCAGGCTGGAGATGGAAAACAAATGATGAGATGAAACACTCATTTTAACAGCAGCCAAGTAGGTGCTGTGAACCCCAGTGTGGGGCTGTGTTTCTGTCCTGAAGTTTTCCCCACACAATAGGAAGGGGTTTGAGCATCTTTAAGAAGGCTGGAGCTGTATCCAGGCCAGAACCAGGAGTGCCTTCTCTTGGATACTCAGTCTTTCCCTCTCAGACCCCCACTCCAGTGGATCTGGATCCTCACCCTGCTCCATACAAACCCCAAGAGCAAAGCTCCAGCCTCTCCCTGCTGTACAGCCCCTAACACACAGAGGGGCAGCAGGTGGGCCCACCCCAGTAGTGCCAAATTAACACACTGATTGCCATGCCCACTGCTAGAACAATCCTCCCTTGCTCCCCCAAAACACCGTGACCTGAATTTTCTATTTTTGTGACCTCTCTTGTACCACACTTGTGTTTCTCTCCCATCCCACAGCCCAGCTTTTGGCTGGATCACAGACACAACCAAGCTGTGCTTCCTGAGCTGATGGAAAACAGGCCCAGGGCAACAAGCAGCAGCAACTTAATTACAATCAAAGCCCATCAGTCTCATTAGCATGTCCAATCAGCTGCAATGACAGGCCAGAACCCAGCTGAACACGCAGCAGGGAAACTGGAGCTGTTTGGGAAGGCTGCAGAGATGAGATGGACAGGGCTGCTCCAGCACAGCACCACCTGCACAGCATGCTGCTTCCAGGGATGCTCACGGCCAGGCACTACAGAGGATGCTCCCAGTCCTTAGCAATTAGAACCTGGCTTACACTTGAAAGCAAAGATTTAATGTCTCTTCATATATCAGTTAGCCCAGCTCTGCAGACTCTTGGATACCAAGAAGTAATCTCACTCTTTTTTGGAGATCTACAGACCTTTTGGTCTAAACAATGTCCTACGAAGGAAATCTCACAGCACAGCTGCTCTCTATGGCCAGCACCAGCCTTCAAAAATCTGACACCAAAGGAGCTCCCGAGTTTTGCCCTGACAGCAAATGGTAAATGAGGCAGGAGATCATGAGAAAAACAACCTCCCTTCCTGCTCTGCTGCTGGTGGTGGCAGGAGGTGCCTTGTACACCCTGTCACTGAGCCACCGCCCCTTTCTTGGAGGGCAGAAGGGCTCTTGTGACCAGAGGAAACTGAACTGAGGAGCTGAATGTGACGGGAGGGATGAGAGATGGAAAATCCACATCAGCATTGCTGTCGTCCAGGGAAATTAGAAGCTGCGCTTGTTCCCAGTATGTGTTTGTGGTTTGTTTCCCTACAGACTCACTTTTCCTCCCTCTGCAACCACACAGCTGCACACCCAGCTCACTGTTCCCTCCTTCCCTGGGGTGGCACAGCTCAGCCCGGACTGCTGGGCTGAGCCACAGGAGCTGAGTGTGCCCCTGGATGTTGGGAAGCAATCCTGACCCAGCTGGCAGCATCTGGGGAAGCAGATATCCAGGGCATCCCTTCTAGCTCCACCTCATCTAAGGCTGACAGCATTCTCAGGAGAGGCTGGAGTGGCCCCTTCCCATCCAGGTGGGTGCATCAGCAGGGTCACGTCTGCCCCGAACTCCGCATCCTCCCAGGGGACACTCTCCCAGGGGAGTGCCCCCAGAATTTGCCAGATGGCAGCTGAAGTGCCAAGGGATTGAAAACAGACCCAGTGAGGGCAACTGGGGCTGGGCAAGGACCCTGGTCCCCATCACAGCCTGGCTGGGCACAGCAGGATGTTTTGGCACACGGCGTTTGGGATAAGCCTTGGTCATGTGCAGGGGCCACCAGCACGTGGAGCAGGAAGGGCTGCCCATCATCTCCACCAGCTGCAGCCCTTCTGACCTCACAAATGTTGAGCTGCTGCACAGATCAGAGCTGGCACCAAGTGTTCAGAGGCTTTGGCTCAACAATACCGAGCAACTGCAGTGGCTGTGGCACCGCACAAGGATTTGGCTCAGGTTTTGCTGCCTGGGAGTTAAGAGGTCTGGTTAAGAGGCTCATTATCTGTTCCCTCTCTGCAACGAAGGAGAAAGTGTCATCTCCAGAGGGTAAGCCAAACCTTGGATGAGAATAACACCTCTCAGAGGGGTCTCTGTCTTCACCTGTGAACTCTGCACATCACGTTTTGCTTCTTGCCCAAAGTGCCAAGGGGCATACCGGGAGCTTCCCACCACCTCCTCACACTTTCTGTCCTTCATACTTTGTTTCACCAAAGTCTTTTCCCAAATCAGCAGCTAATTCATGAATAGTTTCGTTCCCCAGGAAATACTGTGTCTCATGGTGAATTTCTTATTGACCAAAAAGACAGCTCAGTGTTAATGCAGGTGGAGAGGCAGAATTATTCCTCATTCAACTTCTCCAGTGGCTTCCTCAGCTCCAAAGCTTTTGGGAGGCTAAACGACGGGGTATAAACTCTCTTGGCATACACCAAGGATATAGCTGAGAGTGAAAGTTATCTTGTGTTGATTGAAATTAATTTTTCCAGTGTAAGAACAGAGGGCCAGGCACTCTTAGGAGTTTTATCATCTATTTGGGTTAATTCTGCTTTTTATCACAAGGAATTTGACCTTCATCTTAGGCTTGTGTTAAACTGGATTACTTTTACTGACATTGCTGGAGCTTCCAGATTGACATCAGCATAATTTGTTATGTAATACAGCAAAGATAAAAATATAGCAGAGTAAAATATCAACTGGTGGAGGAAATAACTGGAGCACCCACACATTTAATGCATTCTGAAGAAATGGGGAGAGAAATCACGTTACTGTAATGCACAGGGGTCTAGGCATCTTTTACCAGGGGATATCAAAGCATGTTACAAATCATTACTTATTTAAGCCTTGTCACATGCTTGTCAGAGAGAACAATCCTGGAGCAGGGAGCATCAGGGGAGACAAGAAAATAGTTAAACTAAAGAGCTTTCCAATGGGAAATGCTATTTCAGTGAGATTGAAACATTTTGCTGGAGCACACTGATGTCAAGAAAGTTTTCAGCAGAACAATTTCAAAGCAATCCAGCATCAAAACAGGACCTTGTGCAGTCAATATGGGATTGGGGCTGGAGGGTTTATTTCAGTACAAGTTTACTGTGTCATGTGTACACCCCGTGTAAATAGTTGTGGCTGACCTTTGCTAAATGTTTCTTCTCAGTCTGGCGAGCTGTGTGTTTCTGAGCCCCATCCAAGTATTTAATTTCATAAACTGTGGGAAGTTGCTGTGGGTTTTCAACTTGATGTGGGAAAATAAACATCCTTTGCAACATCAGGCTGCCCCTTACAGCTTCAGTAAGTGCTCCTCTGTCAGCACCACCAAACCTGGGCACCTTAAGCTGCCACAGCACCCAAACGTGCCCCTGTGCCAGCACTGCCACTCACCAAACCCAACACAGCCCCTTGTGAAATGAAACGTCCCTGCCTCGGGGTGTCACATCCATCACAGGACAGGCACACCCGACGGCCTGATTTTAATCCCTCAGCACATGTCTACCAGGGACCTCTGCGAGGCCAACATAAATCAGCAGAGCTGTGGGGAAGGGAAAGTGATGTTGTGCTGATTTAGAGCTGCAGAACGCATCTCCTGCTCCTGTGAGTTGGTGACATCGCCCTGCAATCAGCAATGAGGCTGATTTTGGCCTTGCCACAGAGGGAACCTTTGTGATGGTGTGATTAAAGAGAGAAAGGGCTCAGCAGAAAGACAGGGATATATTTCCATCTCTGCTCCTTACCTGCAAGGTGATCTTGCTCTTGTCACTTGAACTGCTCATTTTGCTTCCACCTGTCAAGTCTGTGCTTATGGCACAACAGGAGCAGGTTTTCAGGTCAGACTGAGCCAAAACATCAGACCCATTTCCCAATGTACTCAAGGTTCACTCAGGTTTTCAGTGACTTTTGTGAGAAAGAAAAAGATCAACAGTCATTTCAGAACAATCTTTTCTTAGGGCTATTTCAGCTTTTTAAACCTTTTAAATTATTCACCAGGAACAAAACAAAACAAAATGTTCTGAGACAACTCTTTGAAATGTTCTGTTTAAAAAATAAAAAAAATGAAGCAGAAACCAAAAAACTCACCACTGACATCACTGACAGTACCTCATCCTTTCCAGCTGAAATTTCTCCCCTCGTTCAACCCAAAGGGTGGAGGATATTTGCAGGAACATCCTGGACTGCTGGGATTTTGGGCTGCTCATGCTCTAATCCCCCAAAGCACCAATGTGTTTTGGAAGAGTTGAATATTTGTGAGATGGAAAACTGTGAATTTTGTCTCAAGATTGGTTTAGACACATAAGCCCCCTGCTCATTCATCCCCCATGCATACAACCCTCTGAGAGTGCACTGGGTCCAGCATCCTTCCCTTTCAGAGGCAATTTTTCCCCCTTGAAAATAGTTCTGCTGCTGAGGTGAACATTTTTTTGGAAAGAGCCTGCAAAACCTGTCTCTTGATTTTCATATATTTCTTTTGAAAAAGGCTTCATACTCTTTCCATTGCCTAAAGGAAGCTCCTGGCAGATTCTCCATCCCTCTCCTCTCACATCCTTTACTGGTGTGGCAGCCCTGAGCAGTATTTTCCTGTCAGATGAGAGCAGGTGTGGATAAGAGAATTTATAACACAGATGCCAAGGGAGTTAATTTGACCTGTGCGAAAAGCCACGACCTCCTTGTCCAATATCACCACTCAGATCAATTTAATGTGTTCTTAATTATAACCATTTTTCAGTTTTTTCCTTAAGAAAACTCTCTGGGTTGCCTTTTGTCCCTGCCCAGCAGTGCTGCCTCCTCTCTCCTGTTACATTACTACATTTATGATGCTATTTCTCTTTTTGCAAGCTTTTTTTTTTTTTCTTTTTTTTTTTTTTTTGCAGGGCCCTTCGTCCCCAGCTGTTTCCACCCAGGCAGCTCCAACCCCTCCAGCCCTGCATCACCAGGGTCAGATTTTGCTGTTGCTGGTGTTGTTTTACATTCAGGTTGTACCAGAATATCAAATTTAAGGTGCAGACAAGAACACAACTATCGAGGCTGTGCAGACGTAAAACAACAGATGGGCAGTGCCTTGCTGTTCTGGTTGGGCAGATTTTGAAGCTAATAATAATTGTAAACATCGCTCTCCATCGTGTTTAATCCTTATAATCTCCTTACCCTCCAGTCCAGACTGTTGTTTTCTTTGTGTGCTGAGATTGTTCCTTGTGGCTGGGACATCTCTGCATGTTGGTGAGGTGTAACCAACCATCCAGGCAAAGACTTGCTTGGGGATTTCTTTCCCAACACAACATCCTTCCCATGAAAAAAAGGCAGGCAGGGCTGTGGCAGTGAAAGATGCCAACAAGTTAAAATAGGAAGTAAACATTTCGTGCTGAGTACATCCAGAGAACAGGGGTCACAATTTATTCCTGCTTTTGCTCTGGATGTGCTTTTGGAATGGCCTGTTCATACAGGCCTTGTAGTTTTACACACAGCCCCTGGGGTCATGTTATCAGATTACAAGCCTCCCTTTCCATTAAAGCATGAGGTTTCTGGATTTTTGTGGTTGAAAATATGAAGAACAGAAGTTCATAAATCCAGGCAGCAAGCAGAGAAATCTGTCTTCTTTCTTTTTTGTCTCTTTTTTTCTTTTTTTTTTTTTCCTTTTTAATCTTTAGACTCAGGGGAGGAGCTGACTCTGGCTTTTTGAGCTTTTAATAGTAATACTGGAATCTGCTTACATGGCTGAGGAGCCCTCCCAGAACTGAGTGCTCAGGTCTCAGCTGACCACAAAGGGCAGAGCAGGCTCTGACCGCTCTAAAAAGTCACCGAATTGTTTTCTGTCTTGGCCTTTGGTGGCTTCTCTTTTTTCTCCCATTGTGGTAAACCAAAACAGTGTTCTCATTTTAAAGCAGTTGGAGATGGCTGCGTGAGGGTGCAGCACTCAGTGTGATAATGAGCCAGTGATGGGAAGCAGCTCCATGGACTTGACCAACAACAAATCCCCCCCTCCATATGCAAAGTACAGCGTTACAGGAACAGCAGCTTAACCAAAACAGGCTCTTCAACCTCAGAAACAAAGATCACATCCAGTTACTGAAGGATGAAGTTGGATAAATTCAACTCCAAATAGACTGGTGTTTCCAAGAATGAGGGAAATGGCCACTGGAGCAATTTATCAAGATCTGGGCTAGATCCTCCAGCAGTGGAAATATTTAAACTAAGCCTGGATGCCTTGCTGGAAGGGAGAATTAAGTCCTGTGGCTTCTGCTATTCAGGAATTCAGTGGCAAACCCAGCCTTCCCCCCCAGCCTTTTATTCACTGACCTGGTGGCACACTGGGTTTCAGGTTGTTCCATGCCAGGTGTGTCAGATAAATCAGTTTGTCCTGGATCCATCTTCCTTTTTCTGCAGTTGCTGGTCTCCTGACTGTGTGTCAGAGCTACACATCCACTCATGCCCCTGAACTGCTCCTCCAGAGGCTGCTGGTACTCCCATCATCCTTATCCCTGTGCCTCAGACAGTGCTGATTCATCCTCTTCCTCAGTGTTGGACATCAATCTGCTCCTGTTTGTACTGAATCCATTAGACTCCTTTGGAAATCCACGTGCTGTGAACCCTGCTAGGAGGTACAACAAAGCAGATTATGGGCATTGATAATTCCATGTTAATAACGTAAGGGGAGGAAGAGAACTGTCCTCGAGCAAAGAGAGATGTTACAATACCAATCTCCCCAGAGCAAGGATTATCAGAGTTCTCATGAGCATCTTTGGCACAGGGAGTGGTCCCTGCTCTGCCTCTGCCTCCACAATGATCCAGCTGGACTCCAGGCCTTTTCCTCCAGCACTGGGATCAACAGGAGCTTTTCTAACCCCAAAGGAAGCCAGACTGGTCCCCTTTGCTGCATTTAGCTCTGCCACCACACTAAGGCAGCAGCCACCCTTTGTGAGTCCCACCCTGGAGCTGAGCCTGGGGCCCTCTGGCCCTGGGAATTGCCACCCTGGGAAAGGTCCCGGAGTCCCCAGCCAAGCCCAGTTCTCCAGGGTCTGCCTCTGTTTGGAATGTCCCCTCCTGTGGGGAAGGGAGGATCTGCCCCACTATGAGCAATCTGGGGCAGTGGTTGCACGTGTTAAGCCCTGCTGCTATTTATGGTGCTGTTTCCAGGACAGACAATAATAATCTCACACGACGAGTGTGTGACCACCCCAAAAACAAATCTTGGCTTTGATCTGAGACTGGCTTGTGCCAAATGCTGGCTCAGGCTGCCTGACTCGGATGTTCAGGGATGCAGCAGAGCATGAGAGAACAGGAATGGACTAATGTGCCCCCTCTGGCCCTGTCCCCCTGCCCAAAAAACCAGTTCCCTTGTGCTGCCTCTCTTTTGTGAAGCCCCCCCAGCAGCCTCAGCCCAATTGCGTGTTCCTGATCCACCAAAAGCAGATTATTTCTGCTGTACCACATGCAAAAGCTGTCTGCATGTTTACAAAAGTCCATTATTTCCTATTACAAGCTTCAGTCCCCCTTCCCACATCCCTCTCTAATTCCAGCTTTTATGAGCAGGAATATAAAAGAATGAAGAGCAGATACCTAGAAAAAAGACAAAAAAAAATAATTGTGAAAATCAACAGAGAGGAAAGGAGATGTCACTCCCATAGCAACAAGAGCTTTCAACTAATCATGTGGAAATTGGGACGTGGTGGGAGGTGCAGGGAATGCATTTGGCAGGGTGCTGCTGGTGGGTCCTCAGCTGTGTGTCCAGCCAAGAGGCTCGCTCTAGTTGCAGGGGACAGAACTGGTGTGGAGCTGTGCCCTGGCTCTGCTCTCTCGGGGTTGCACAGGGTCACTGGCCACGCTTCAGCCTCAAAATATTTGACATCAGATGCTGCTTCTTGTTACAGAGCAGAGCTGAGAGGTGCGTCTGTCCTTGCAGTGAGAGAGGTAACAGGGCCCCTAAGCTCAGAAATACAAAAATACCCACATGCCATATCCTCATGGAAGAGGTGGGGGCTTTGAGGAAGAAGTACACAGCCATGGGTGGAAGGAGTTCTTGCTCACGGCAGGGGGTGGAATGAGATGGCATTTAAGGTCCCCTCCCTCCCAAACCACTCGAAGATTCTATGGGTGAATCTTCAGCTGCAAGAGAAACTTCAGGTTCTCAGCAATCAGGGAAGAGGCCATGCAGGCCTCCCTGCATGACAGCACTGGGCTCACTGTTGATGGCCAGTCTTTTGGCAGAGCTGTGTTGCTCTAGCCTCCCTTACCACACTGGCACTGACTGTATCCCCCTCCTCACGGGTTCCCCGGAGCATCGAGCAGTCTAAGCAGAGAGGAGCACTGAAGGGACTAGCCCTGACCTGCCAGCCACCAGCACTGACAGTGTCTCCGGGATCACATCACTTGCTCTTGCCCTTGGGCTTTTCTACCTTCCCAGTTGCTTTCCACAGATCCTCCCTCAGTGCAGAAATTGTCTAGGAACTCAGACTAATCCTTTCAGGCAAGCCCAGCTTTGGTGGAAAACTCTGCTGAGGTGTAAAGCAGTCATCCCTGCAGCTGAGTGACCAAATCTCCAGTCTGTGGGGCCTGATGCAGCTTCTTCTCCTCCACACCCTGCAGTCCTGCTACTGAACAGCAACACTACCTGCCTGGGGAATTTTGGAGAATCCCAGAGTGCAGATGAAGGGAGAGGAGAACGGAAATATTGCTGCAAAACAATATCAGGAAAAAGAGGTCAAAACACCTGCAAAGGAGAGAAGAGGTGGCTTGGCTTTGTCTCTCAGCCCTGAAAACTGCTGCATAAGAACTGCCTTTATTTGGGAATGCTACTGTAAAATGGGTCCCAGTGGGGCTTTGAAAGCTCATGGCTTGGCTATAAGCAGGAGCATCAGCAGAGCCTGCTGGGATTCTCAGATGGATGGAAAACATGTTTATTTCTGCCAAGGCATTTTCTTCATGCTCTCTGCATTAATCGTGTGCGAAGTGGCAGTGGGATAAGGGGACTTCAGTGGCAAATCCACAGCTGGGGGTTTCTTTCTGCTCCAAGGAGTGCACAGCAAATTCAAATCTGCAATTTCACTGATGCTGCTGCCAAAGGGAAACCCAAAATTCATGGCTAAGAGAGTTGCAGTGGCAGAGAAGCTGTTTTGTATTTGACTCCAGAGAGTGGCTGTGCCAGGCTCTGAACTTTCCCCCCTGCTCCACCAATGGCTCATACACACGTCTGTGCTGCCTGGAGGAGCCAAAAGTTCTCCTGGTAGAGGTTTAGAGGTGTTCACCACCCAACCCTTTCCTGGCAAGTGCTGAGAGTCAGAGCTGAAGGCAGGACCAGGACATGCAGCACAAACCAGGGTGGGCAGGACTGGGCACAGGACGGAAACAGCTCCCAAGAAAGGCACCAGCAGGGAGCAAGGGCTTGTTCAAGCCCTTTTTAGCAGCACTTCAGGTGCTTCCCAGCATTGCCCAGATGTGTTTTTAGCAGCTGGTTCTACCTGGCTGGGCAGGACAAACCCCTGCACATCTGCTGCCACTTGATGCTCCTCAGGAAACATCTCCCTCAGTCGCATGGGGAATTGAGTACACAAACTGAAGGAAGAGAGGGACAGCAAGGGATGGGGAAGGGACCAAGCAGCAGCCCTTGATTAGGTTTGTAGCTGCCTGCAGTGCTGCAGGTGTGCTGCAGGAGCACAGAGCCTGCCCCAAAACATTCCCAATCTAATCCTTATATAATCTAATAAATGATGAAGTGATGAAAAAAAAGACATAAAAAAGATGAGGAAAGACCAAAGGAGGCAGCAGTAACCCTGACGACTCAGTCAGCTCTGATCCAAGCTCCTTTTGACAATTCAATTACAACGTGATACTAATTACTGAGTTGATGGCATTGAACGCCAAGGCAGAAGGGCACTGCAAGAAAGGGATATTGACAGGGGAAGGTGGCAGCAGTAGCCCTTTTTGCCCAGAGAGATGCCAAACTGCATCAAGGAGCCAAGATGTGGGCGGAGTGTGGCAGGGAGCTGCAAGGCTGGACGACAGCTCAGAGCTGGAACAGTAATGAATGTGATGGTTGTCTCAAAGAGAGACTGATGGTGCACAGGCAGAAGGCAATGAACCAGAAGAGGTTTGCGATCCAGGCTGACATGGATGTTTCTCTGCTGTCAGTCCTTTCAAACCTGCATTTGCCCTTCTCCTCCCAAATCTGGTGCTCCCGACAGTGCAGTCACTGCACTGGTGTCAAAGGACCAAACCCAGACCTCTGACATGCTGGAAAAGAGTTGAGGAGCTTGTCCTTAATCTGGGGAAAACCACTGGAGGGTTAAAGTCTCTTCACTGTACCTCAAGTCTCATTGCTCACGGCAACATGCATAACAGAGCCCTCCCTGGAAACAGGGTCACCAACACACTCACTTTCACTAATTCCATATTTAAAACACGGCTTCTTAATCAAAGAGATGCTATTACCCACAAAGCAGCTTAAATAGTCCCTTAGATTTAAATACAGCCTGTTGCATAAAACATCTTTTTTTATCAATTTCACTTAGGGCTGACAAGTGCTCCCCCCCACATCCTTTAATAACATCCTGAGCTTTCCAGAGCCCTTAAGTGCATTCTTTTGGGAAGCAAATACTCTTAAGGGCACCTTTTTGTCATTGTTCCTGTTCTCCAGTTGCTGAAGAGGGATTGAAGAGGGCTGAAGAGCCTTCAGCCCAGCATCATCCCAGTGATAAATCCATGTTCTGTCTGTGTCTGGTACGAGCAAGGAGGAATTTAGAACATTGTCATGGTGAGGACAGACCTTCTTCCTCATGCATGCTCTTGACACCAGCACACCTAACACTGGGAAAAACCACTACAGGCCCAGTTGCCCATCCCATTCTTGGTACAGGAGCATCAAATCCAACCACTGTGGCTCTGCTAGAGCTGTGTTACTTATTTACTCCAAATGTTATGCTCTTTCACAGACCAAGAGGCACAAAGTTTTGAGGTGGGTTGGGGAATCATTTGGGAATCAGTTGAGTGTACCACTCTACCACTTCAAGAAGAATCAAAGGGAGAAATAAGACTAATTTTATCAAATTTTATAGGGAGAACAGGATGGAAGCAGTGTTACCTTGTGGTTAGTGCCCTGGTCTGGCATTTGGAGAAAGTTGGTTTATTTTGGCTTGTGTAGAGAGGATCCATGGATGACAAATGATGGTCTTTTGAGTTTTACCTTCTCCATCTGCCAAATGAAGTGAACAAGACAAATGAGCTGATGAAGAACACTGTATAAGAGATATGTTAATTATGTAGTTAATTAACAGTGGCAAGAGTTCAAGGTACAGACTTTCATGACATTTTCTCTCAGGCCACAGCACTCTCCTCACTGCACATCAGAGGGCTGGGTCAGTCAGCATCTCAGGGCTGGAACAGGCTTCCCATATGGATCATCCATCCCTACACCCAGCCCAGCCTGGCTCTGTGAACAGGCTTGATTACAGCCCCACAGGCACTGCCAGCACCAGAGGACCAGACAGAAAAGGCACTTGACTACTCAGGCTGTTGTGGAAGACTACTGGGCTGAGGACAGCTTTGGCCTTGAGAAGATGCAACTGTAAGCATGGCAAAGCAGAGGAGAAACACCTGTGGCCTTGTGCCAGGCATGGGAAAGTAGAAGAAAGGAGAAAAACAACTGAGAAAAACAAGTGTGAATAACAAGGGGCTATTGAAACCTGCTCACTGCTGGCACAGCATCCAGACAATAGAGCTGGACTTCTCAGCAGGTGCTGCACAGGAAGGTTAGAGACGGAAGGGGTAGGAAACACAAAAACATTTTTAAAAGTCAAATGAAAGGAGGCTTTTTTAAAAAAAGAAAAAAAAACTTGCAAAATCCCAAACCAAAATATACAACCCACAACAACAAAACAAACATAAACCTCGCCTCATTATTTTTAAAAATTTCATCAGAAACACAGTGGAAGATCCGTTTTGTCTGCTGTGTAGTGAAACAGCTCCCAACTTGTCATTAGCAGCTGGAACTTGGTTTATCAGAAGAACTGTGCATCTGTAGAACAACTGTTTTCAGATGAACATCCACAGGCTCACTGCCAGGCAGTTGTGCCCAATTTCTCCATCAGTTTTTGACCATTTGTGTGCCCTTTGATGCTTTGGAGGTTTTCCCCTCCCTTTCCTGAGCTTCAGGCTGACATTTGCTTTCTAGGATTAAGAGGTTGCCATCTTCATAATGCTGGGAGAAAAGTTTTCACCCCACGGCCTCCAAGCCCAGCTGCCAAAGCAATAAAATTGCTTGTGAAGGGATGCTGGGAGCTTTTTGATGGAGGCTCAGGCTTGGGAGGGCCAAGCCTCTGAGAAATCAATTTTTTTTCCCCTTTACAAAGAGAATTTCGAAGTCTCAGTGTGTCTTCATCTGCCGTCTGGCGTGTCCAACACCCCTCCAATCCCCCTCTGTAACTCAGCACCCCTGTTCCCTTTGCAGAGGGGCAGAGTCCACCCAGCAGGAGCCTGACCCAGGCAGGTTTGGGTTGGCAGCAGTGCAGTGGTTAAGTGGGCTAACAGATGCTTTTAATAACCACAAATGCTACTCTTGATGCTGATGATTTAGCAGTTATCATAAGATATAGTGGGAATTAGAATGAATCCAAGGAGAGCACTTACCTTCCATCTCCGCCTGCCCGCTGCCCACTGCCTTGGCTTGGGTTCCTGCTATCCCTGCAGGGATGTATCACTGCCTTTCAGCAAAGGTTCAAACCCACCACTGCTTGGTTTAACAGCTGGAAGAGTGCCGTCCTCCTTCTGCACATGAGCATCCAGGGCACTGAAAAGCATTGCAAGGGTTTATGTCTTGATTTCTTGTTTTGGCCTAGCATAAAACCCCTTTATCTCAGAAGCAAATGGCACAAAACTGAGGCTCAGTTATGTAAGTTTACTGGCTAAAATGCTTTTTTATTAGTAACTCTATTTAAGTGTATATTTTTTAAACACAAGGTGGGTTGCAATATTCCTTGTTAGTCCAAGAGAGATTTTAAGGCCAATCATGAAGGTTGGAGTAGCCCCTCTCCAGGTCTGGGTGAAAAACAGAGGGGGACAATCCCCTTTGTGCCTATAGCCTGCAGATGGGACTATCTGAGGGCAGGCAGGTCAAGACTCGGCTACAGCTGATTATTCCCTTAGATTTACCAGTACTGGGTACACGTACTAAAACTACAAGTTCCTGGGGCAAGTCAGGCAACAAAAAGTTCATTAAAATAAAGTGGGTTAAAAGGTCACCTTTCGCTCTGCATAGATGATTGAAAGGGGCAGGGAGAACTCAGCTTCCAGGCATTTATTATTGTAGTTTTTCACTGCTCTCCAATAATTTACATTTTTGCATTCATTAAATCAGCATTACCAATTCTCAGCATTACTGCTTTCCAATTTCCTCTCTCATATAGGATCTCAATTTATTCCAGTCAAATCCTCAGAGACAGCTTCCTGCGTCCCCTCTTTAACGTTTAACTCTTCTCCTGGTACACCCCAAACCTCCCAAGGACCAGGGGTCACCAGAACTCGCTGCCCTATGGATTCCCAGCCCTTCCATCTCTGGATGGAAAAGGAACAGCCTATTCCCTGATCTCCAGCCTGTGCTTTCCTTTGCCTCCTGGGTAGCTTCTCCACCTGCAGCCCCCTGTGCCCTTTCTCCATGGCTTAGGCATGAAGTTGGTCTCTCAGCTGTAACAAAGGGGCATCAAGTTTGGCACAGCCCATGGGCACGGCCCCATCTCCCCTCCACTGGGATATTTTGCCACCGTCTGTTTTGAAAAAGAAGGGAAATTGTTTGGAACACTGAAAGCATCTTAAAAATGAGGTGACATTGTCGCTGCTGGTGCTTCCATGGCAACCCGCATTTGTTTCTCAGAGCTGTTTCATAATAATTAATACAGTTCTTCCATTCACGTGGCCCCTGCTCAGAGTGCACAGACCAGCCCCCACTGCTGCTTTCCTGGGTCACATGAAATATTTATACCAAAGAATCAGAAGCAAGAACTTTTCTGGCATGTTCTGGTCACTGGGACAAAGCAGTGACACAGAGCCATCTGATCAGCCCTCTACAGGAGCATATTTGCTGACAGCAGCTGGGCAGAGCCTGTCAGGACATCCCTCCCACACGATCCCAGGGCAGCCAGAGAGCCCCATCCTGCTTATCACACCAGGATGGAACAAGGCAGGGCTTGTTACACACTCACAGCAGTGAATCCAGGACTCTTCTTCATGCCCTGGCAAACACAGGCTGCCCAACCTTGCCATGCCGTGCTGACATGTCTAGATGTGGCCAAGAGAGTGGGGATTCGGGGAACTGCACCAGCAAAATCCTCAGGCATGGAGTAACTTGTGTATCTTGCATTCCCTCTCTGCTGCAAGCTCTGGGGGTGTTCAGCTGCACGTGGGAGGGCACGGGGAAAAGTGGATCAAAACTACAGTCACCCACCAGAGCAGTTAAAAAGGTACATCTGAGCAGAGCCTGTACAGCCTCAGGGCTGTGATCCTACCAGAGGCCACATGGGCAGAGCACGGTCTCAGCTGGCAGCACCTGCACAGGGATTGAAATGACACCAAGCCACAGCTCCAGCAAGGTCTCTACCTTTCACTACCCTAATTTACACTTGTTGATCACTTAATATTCCCCATTTCCAAAGGAAATTCAGGTGGCTTGGAAATTCAGAGGTGCTATTATAACACAGAAGCCAAGGGGGTTTGCTGCTCCAGCTACTCCAGCCTTTCCAGGGAACCATAAAACCAAGTGGCTGGACCCAATATAGCTATCAAATATCCAATGGCACTTTCACAGGAGGAGGAGGAGGGTTGAGCCCCAGGGTCCTGGCTGAACTCCAATTTAGATAATTATGTTCTGCCAACCTCCATTCTTTCTACAGCTTCAATTGGATATGGGATTTGGAGGCTTTTCTCTGCTGACATGTATTTCTGGCTCTTTTTCCTGCTGACTAGACTCTTAAAACAAAAAAGCACTAACCAACCCCCCAAATGCCCCCAGCTCCCAGTGAAGCCTGTCCAGCATCCCACCAGCATCAACCAGGGAAGAAATCAGATGTTCTTCAAGGGTCTGAAAGGCACTCACAGGTGAGGTCTATTGTCACTCTCTGTCACTTGGTATCCACATCCTTCCATAAATAAGAAGCTCTGCCACGGACACATTACAAACACTGACCTACTCCACAGCCAAAATACTGATAATCTTCACCAGGCACTGAAAAGATCCACATGTGTCAGAGCCTTCCCAAAGAGTCTGGCAAAGCAGATGTGTAAGCCAAGAACTCTGCTCCTTCTCGTTGACCTCCCTTCTGCTGAGCAAAATGCTGGAATGGGGAATATTAAGCGATCAACAACAAGCGTAAATTATGGTAATGAAAGGGAGAAACCTCTTGCTGGAGCTGTGTGTTGGTGTCATTTAAACAGGCTGGAGAGGCTTAATTGCAGGCTCTGGCAGAGTGCACAGGCTGCTTCACTCCCTGCCCTCGTAGTCACAGCTACGAGCAGGAACTGCCCCAGCTCCTGGAGCCACAGAGACATTCTCTGCCCAGCAGTGCCAGTGTAACTGAAACATTCCCATGTCCCTGGGAATTAGAGTGAAAAGAGGGCTGATGAGTCTCAATTGGCTGAACACACAAACCCCTGAAGTCCCAGACAGTGTGCATTTGTTTTCTCGCTGCTGTGACTCCTGTCGTCAGGATCTGTCAGGAGATTTTCCTCTGTATTTCCCTGAGATGGGAGCATGTGCAGCTTGGATTCAGCTCAATCCCCTTTCATCAGCTGATTTGAAGCTGCAAAGCAAGGGGCCAAAATTCCAGGAGACAGAACTGTTCCTTTGAGCCTGCCAGTGAATATCTGAGAGACTAATGAAGAGATCCCCAAGTTGCAATAATTGCGTGGACAGTCCATGAAGTGCAAAAGCTTTACAATATAAAAAGGTTGGAATTAGTTTAGTTCTCTCCCACCTGATGATTTGTCATGATCCTTTATCAGATCGACAGGGCTTCTGCTGGTGCTACGTGTCACAGGAGACATCTCATCCTTTTCCTCCTGAGAAACAATGTTCTCAGATCAGACACTTTCAATGCCTTTGTCAGTTCTGAAAGATAAAGCAGCAGCTTTTATTTCATGTCAACAACAGCCTTTTCCGACTGCTTTTACACACTGCCTGCCTTGTTTACTGTAAAGAACATTCTCATGTTGTATCCCTTGTTTCACGTGAGCTGCACCAAAGAGCATTTGGCTGCTCCCCTCCTTTTTGTTTCTGACTTCACCTCTGCCACACCCACCTCTTGATATTCCCCTCTCTAGGCTTCCTTTTGCAAAACACACGTGTCTCATTGCTCTGATGAAGCAAAGGACTAGGGAATGTCTACAGGGACTTGCAACATTATTAATGCCTAAAACCCAGAAGCTACATGCAATACTTTACTCAAAGAGGGTTTTGTTTTAATTTGTAAAGTTAAACATCCGTTCCTCTGCCAACTACAGGACTTGGCAAAGCCGTGACAACGCCCTTCCTACGAGACTCTCAAGGGTTTTATGTTATCATCCTCATTTTAAATGGAAAAAAACCCAAACCAAACCAAACAAACCCACAAAACTTCAAAGCAAAGACAGGTTAAATGCCTTGCCTGACACCACAGAGAGTGAGTGGCAGGGTTGGGAGGAGCTGAGATCTCTTCCTGTTCTTTGTACTACCAACCATCATCTCAGGAAAATCACTGTGTTAAGCCAGATTCTTGATGCTCTTTCCAACTTTTAGTAGAGGAAAACAGTGAAAATGCAGGATTCAGCATGAAAACACCCCCAGGGGCTCTGGCAGCCCAAGCAGGCAACTTGTCCCCACAAGGCTGGATTAGATAGGTTCATTCAGCCTTAGGCCTGGAATTAGGAGAGAAGCTCCTTTTCCAGCTGGAGCACTGAGATGCCCATTTGTGGTGGGGAAGGACCTGCTGGTGCCATTCAGCCCAGTTACACCTGACTGTTGCACACAGGCACCTGCAGGCAGAGGTTTTGGGATGACACTCCCCACCTCACCCCACTGCAGGCTGAGGTTTTGCAGCACAGGTTATTGTTAGACATTTCTGTCTCATTTCAGCACAGACTGTGGGCATAAAACCAGCATCGACTCATTTCCTTTGCACCTCTGCCACGTGATAATTGAGCTCTCAGAAAACTGTGCAGTGCAATAAAAACCCTCAGAAACGACACTGAGCTGAAAGTTCAGTTTCAGGCAGGGTTACAGCATGAGGTGCCCATGCCTCCTTCTAGGAAGCACAAAACCAGATGTAATTTCTTACACTTAATTAAAAGCTGTGACCTTTGGGGTTGTACCTGTCCTATGGCAAAACAGCTCTTCCTCCAAGCTCATTGTTTGGGCTGAGCAGGTGAGGTGCAGAGGAGAACGCCAGCGCGTATTGTGAAGAGAAGGCAATTGTGCTCTCCCCTGCTATTACAGAGACAGGTTTTACACTCAGGCTTGCAGATGACCTTCTCCAATCAAACATTAACATTGCAGCAAACAATCATTAGGGTGCATTTGCTGGCTTTAATAATTAGTGCTTTTATTAATCCACTGATTCCACTTCAAGCAACAGGTCTCTCCAAAATTAATTCTGTTGTCATTTAAAGGAAAAAGAAATGAACACCATTTCAAGGCAGAGAAGGAAGAAGGCATTTAGATTCCACTGCACTTGCTAAAGGTACTGGATCTGCTCCTAGAACTGTAATTATGCAGCTTATTAACTGCCAAACATAAGGCTAAGTAATTTTCAAAGCCTGGGCTTTGAGAAATAGTATTACTGCCAGCCCTGCAATCCAAAATGCAATCAAGAAAGACTACAAACTTTCAACAGACTGAAACTCCATCAGTTGCTTATTGGCTGCAAAAAAGCAAGGGAGATGAAGAGGTCCAGCCAGGCAAATGAAGTCCTTCAAAAAGGGACCAGCTTCTCCAAAGAGCCAGGCAGTAAGTGGAGGGGGCTGTACATCTTCAGAGCTCTACTGCACAGAAAGCCCACCTGGGAGGGAATAACTTCTACCCGTCAAGCAAGATAGCTCAGCTCAGTGATTGTTTTGGCTTGTGGGATTTTGTAGCTGTGCTGAGAGCCCCAGGAATTAAAAAAGAATTTAAAAAAATGCCCGAGGGACCCCAAAACATGCTGTTGCTGAGTTGCCAGGGGTGATTTTGAATCCCTGGCCAATAGCTCTTTTAAGTGCTATGACAGAACAAATAAAGTTGCTGTTCCACAAGCTCATTAGAGAGCCAACCAGATCAACTATTCAAGCTGGGAAGAACTCAGTGGTGTTTCTTACGCTTTCTTTTTTATGCTTCCTTGGATCATCAGCTATTTCAGGGCAAGCACAACTGAAATACAGAGAAATTGAAAAGCAAACTCTGCTAAGGGCAGAAGGGGATCAATAAGTGTTGTTTCATGTAACAACTATTAAACATCAATGCTGAAAAAACGAGGAGGAAGTGCTGAGAAAATTCTCCTAATACTTCCCTCCTATGTCTCCCCAGATCAGTTTCTATGGAGCAAGAAGCTGCTTTAGCATTTTCCAGTTAAAACCCCCCTTTTTGCAGCAAGCCTCAGTGCCAGGGCTGAATGCAGAACCCAGCCTTGCTCAGGGCTTTGCAGAGCTCTGCTTGAACCACCAGATAATGCTGCCTTTTGAGTTCTTTTGTACATGGGGGCTAATTGAACAGGCTCCCTCTCCAGTGAATGACTCTTGCCTTTGTGTTTGAACACTTGAGGATCATTTTGACTTTATAAGTATTGGTGCCATTCAGCAACACAGCATGAGGATCAGGCTCTTAGGGCATTACTTGAAGCCATAATATGGAGTAAAACTCACGGTTTCAATTCCTCCAGCTTCTCCCCTGTCAAGGCCTGAGCTGGTCCTGCTGCTCTCCATCGTGTTACCACATTTCCCTCTTTTTTTCTTTAGCTATGGAAAGTCAGAAACGAATTAAAAAGACAGGGACTAGATGATATCAGACTACTTTGCTTAAAATATGCATAATTGAAGTATTCCTTATATTGTTACTAACGTTTTGCTGCTGTGGGCAAGATAAGACACAGGAAGAAGCCAAATATTTTACAAAATATCTGCCAGAGAAATTCCTACCTGTAAACTATTCCTGTATGTCAGAGCCCAGTGAAGCCCCCCCAGAAATACTGAGCATTTTAATCATTCTCTTAACTTCTAAAGCAGCAATAAACATGGAGCAAGCTTTCAAATACTCCCCTGAGAAGCCAAGAAATAAAATGCCATTTTGCAGCTGGATAAGCAAGGAGAGAGGAGCTAAAGGATTTCCTGCAGGGTACACACTCACCACGAGAAGATGGCATTAAAGTTACAGCAATCCTGGCTTCTTGGCATCACTCAGAATTGGCCATGACCCTTTACAGCCCAATATACAAGATCAAGTGTTTGTAGCAAATCAAATGCCTCAAAAGCAAAGCACACGTGGCAAGGCTGCTGTCTGACGGGGAATGAAGCTGATTTGTTGTCAGCCAAACCTTTTTGTTTTAACAAGAACCACTTGGTTTGTTTTGAATAGGCTTCAACACAAAGAAATTGTACAAACACACCCTTCTGCAGCATCTGCAGGCCTGTGCATTTGGGTCTCCTGTTGAATTGTAGAGCCTGGGCTGACTGGACCTGTACACAAAGCTCTTCCTGCAGCAGCTGCTGGTCCCCCCTCCTTTATCAACTGCCTGTTCCTTCAAGGGCTGCAGGAACTTGTATATCCTCAGCACTACTGGTTTGCTACCAATTTGAATTGAAATCAACAAATGTAATTGAAATTATTAATGTAAATTAATAAATTCAAAGTTAATTTAATAATCTCAAAATTCAATTAATGAAATTAAACATGGAGTAGTTTTGAGTGTAGTGACTGTTGATGCTGGGCAACATTTGCCATAAACTGAGCTTTACAAGAAGAATTATTCTCAACAGAAATCTAAACCAGCTCCTCCACACGAGTCAAGATCCATCCTGCATCTCTTTACAAACAATTTCAGCAACTTGGTTTCAGCCCTAAGAAGTCATACACTGGATCATAAACTAGATTTTTGTCCAGGAGTAAATGTTTTTTATCTGCATTTTTAAATACCCAAATAATAGATGTGGCAATTCCCTGCTTTTGGCTAGCAAAGGCCTAATGACCTGTAGGATGTGGATCTTTGAAGGATATTTAAGTTGCAATACTCGTGTTCCAGAGGGAGAAGTTGGAGACTGAAAAAAATGTCCTGTATTTACATCTCCTTTCAACCAAGGATTACATCGCTTCACTCTCTGGCACAGAAAAGCTAATGGATATGGTGAATAAGGCAGACCCTACTTGCTTCCCTTTCTTTGAATCTCCATGGAAGATCATATGGAAGACTTACACATTGATCATACTTTTATAATCACACAAATCCATGTATTTCTGAAGTCTCTGAGCTTCCTGAGATGAATCTCCTATTCCTTCACATAACAGAAAGACTGTGAAATAACATTCACATGTCTTCTTAAACAGAAATGGAATTTTCCCAGCCTGTGGGGCTGAGGAATTTGCTCTCAGAGCAGGGTCAGGCTCAGCCAGGCACCCTGAGCCCTCTCGTGGCTGCTCTGGAGAGGACACAAAGGAATTTGCCTTTCTGCAAGTTCTTGCTTTCCGAAAACTCCCACACCTGCCCCTTCGTGCCCTCTGGATCTGAAATACTTAAAACTGCTGTGAACCACAACATTTAGTTCCAGATCCAAATTTACTGGGAATTTGGGGGTATTCTGTTTTTCAGGCTAATCACCAATAAGAGATCACTTCAAATAGTTTTTCCCCATCAAAACAGTTCAATATTTTCAAAGTCTCTAAAAGCAGATGAAGCATAAATCTTCTGATGATAAAAATTGCTTGTAATTATTCTACATGACAGTTAATTTAGAAAGAGGTCAAAAAAGCTCCACCCTAAGCCTAATTAAGAAAAAGAAATTACAGATAAACATATGGTTCTAACTGACAATACACCCAAAGAGGTTACCAAAAAATCATCATGAAACCAAATTGTTTAGTCAAGGTTAATGAAAGTTGGGATATAGCAGCAAACACATGAGGAAACAGATCAGATTAAGTGAGCACTTACAGAGATAAAGGTTGTAAAATGCTGGTTATTTCAATTTTGTAGGAATCCCTCGGGTTTAGCACCGTCTTAAATTGGCTTTAAAATGCTTGTCATGCATTTTGCATCAGGAATGTTTCAATCAGACTTGGAATGGAATGGCTTGAAAGCCAAGGATAAGCAAATCCACCTGAAGTTGACACTTGGTTTACCATCAGGGACCTGTGTTATGGCTGGGCTTGCTGGGAAGAGGGAACTGTTAAACTGATGCTCTGGGGGAGAGCAAGAAAAAACTGCTTTTCCCCACAAAATAAGGTACTCCTGGAGCATTTGTAAAGAGAGGCTACACCTGCCCTGTCACTATTATTTTATTACAATCAAACTATTATTGTTTGTACCAGCTAAATTTTGATGGGAAGTTTAATGTTAAATATGGAAGACATATAAAGACACTCATTGCAAGCAATAAACCTCAGTATTTTCTGAATGGGGCAACATGGTCTAGAACAGCATAATCACCACTCAGATTGTAGGTAAATGAGCCACTTACATCTGAACTTGACTGAAATGGATTTTTCCTGCCTCTTCTCCTTTATTAGGAATGCTTCAGTCTTATGGATGGATATTATTTTAGTGATTTAGTGAAGATACTGTGGCATCTCAGATTTCATTGTTATCATCTATGATGTATTAACATACTGAGTGTTTCTTTCTGACCTTGACTTCCAAATTACAAGAAAAGGAAGTGTCCAGTAGCAAAGAAACACATTCCCCCTGCACCCCAACTCCTGTGGAAGTGTTAAATAACCACTGAGCTTGTATCTAAAATTTGTAAGCTTAAAAAAAACCCCTACCAAACTAAATCTCCTGCTGCACTACAGCAGTGCACAAAACCATCTGGGTGAGTTCAAGTGCAGAGTTTGGGTTCTCATACTCTCAAATGTTAATCTTGGGAAGTTTTATTCTCAGTAACAGGCACTACTGGCAAAGGAAAAAGGTTAAACTTTTCAATAGAACATTTTCTATCAAATGTGTATTTCTAGCTATTGGAAAGAGATTTTTATTTTGAAGTGCAAAATATCAATCTGTTGCACACAAATGTCATCAATAATAACCTATTTGGAGCAGCCAGCTCCTGGACACAGGAAATGCCAAAAGGCACGTTGGTTTTGGTCTGAGGAACTGCCGTGGAGCCAGTGTAACTCCAGAGTGCTTAAGGCAACGGGGTAGGGGGTGGGTGTGTGGTGGAAGAAACAACTTCCAAATCTAACAGTTTAGAAAGAAAAAGGAAAAACAAACCTCAAGTTTGTTCTGCTTGAGCACTCCAGTGGAAAGGAGTCCGTGGAGGGAGGTGGAGGGTCACCTGCTTTCCTGCTCTGAAGGTGGGATCTCCAGCTCCATTTCCAGAGGACAGGCCTGTCCAAGCAGGGATTTTTTTACTGTCTGGAAGTTATTTGATGAAGTCAGACTGAGTTCAATACATGCTTTTAAGCCTTCCCTTCACCATCACCATGAAATATGCCAAGAAAGAGCAGTCAGTTCATCTTGGCACAGTTACAGAATGAATTCTATGAGTAAAGGAGCTTTTTGTTAAATATTAAAATTACATACTGCTTTCCGCTCTACTTAGATTTTCAGTGAGGATAAACCCAGAGGAACTCAAAGTCATTACACAGAAGCCCTGCCCTTCCATTACCTTTGCTTCCTAGACTTGTGCTGGCTGGAAAAACTTCTAGACACTTCAGTTTTATTTTGGCAGATCTCTACAGAGTATTTATTCCTCATTTCAAAACTGACTGTAGAGAAAACAAAAGACCCTGCGTGACTCCTCTGCACACTTACATGCTTAAATTCTCCATATATTCATCCTGCAACTACAATTTATGATGAGTCATTGAGATATTTTCCATTTCAGACACTTCAATATTTAAAGACCCAGGGGCTGGCTGGTAAAAGATTTGATGGTTGAATTCTCTCCTTCCACTCATCCTCAGAGCAGACTGGAGCCTGCAAATCCTTTCACTTCTCCTGGAGGAACGCTGCCACTTGTGCTGAGGAGGGTCTTAGGGCCAACAGGATCTGTTCAAACTGTAAACTTACCTATAATGTATTTTGATTAGGAAATGATCTATGCATGTCCCAGTGGTGGTGGCCTTTTGCAGTGAGAATGGCTGGAAAGAAAAAGGCTAAGCTTACAGACTTCTGCAATTCTCAATAGATTTAAATTTACCTGTTTTTCCTCTTTTTTTAGAGCCCACGGACAGGGGAACTTGCTAAGCTTATACATGAACACAGAAAACATCTGTTCTTCCTTCTGTTTCACTGAAGCTCTGTCGCAGAAGACACTTATCTGGAATAACAAGGTGCTTTTTAAACAAAATGTGTTCTTTATACTTCTAAATCAGGTCAGTTAAAAAGGCAAAAAAATAATTATCTCTTTTATCTGCAAGAAAATGTTTATTCTTTGTAAACCCCACAGAAAAAAAAGAATGCAGCCAAGACCCAAGTATTGAACGAAAACTGTGCCCAAGTGGGCAGCAAAATGGGGGAGCCTCAACACAAAAAGTCAGTGACAATATTTCATGTTTTGCACAAAGATGAAAAACCTAAGACATTTCTGAGTAACACTTTCATGGTGACAATTACACAAGATGATTCAAAAATGCAAATGACAGCAACATGCACACTTGGCTAAAGCTAGAAATTGTATCCCAAAGGAATCTCTGTGATTAAAAGGATGTAACTTTAATACTTCTATTGTCTTGCTTGTCCTACTTTTTTTTTCCCCATGAGGCATCATGCCAATTAACACCATAATTTGAAAAAAAAAATTCTTTTCAGAAGAACTTTGTCCTTCCAGAGTCCACTGCATGTTTGCAAAATCCTAAGGTTGGGTTTGTTTTTCTGCTAGTTTCCTGTACAATTTTGCTTCCCATGCCTCCAATCCCCTCCCCCAAAACTCTGAAACCCTTCAGAAGTCGCCAGTGCAAACACTTTCTATCAATGTATAATATACATTTTAAGTTAAACCTTTGTGCAATTTATGAGTTTCCTTTATAACTCATTTAAAAAAACCAAACTCCTTGGCACAACAGCTGAAAAACATTCAGCTCCATTTAAACTGTCAAACACAAGGTGATATAAAGTGTAAATCACATTTGAATAAAATAAAAAAAACCCAGAACTGCAGGTTTTATTAGCCAGCTTTACAGTCTCTTGTATACAGTACATTGCACAGCTCCACCTTCACGTTAACGCTTCTGGATTAATATTGTGCCTTCCACAATGCAGAATAATCAAGGCAAGTTACAGAACACTGCTGAGTTTATATGAAAATAAACAGAAGATGTAACCTTGGTTTATAATGAACATCCAAATTACCATGTACAATTTGCAGTAGACTCTGTAATGAGCTTGATATATAAGCTAGATGACAGTGAAGGGGGAAAAATAGTTTAAACTATCAAGTTTCCTCTTGAAATGTCTTTTCCCAAGGCACTGTGAACAAGACTGTTAGCAATTCTCAATGACTAAAAACACCAATGGGAATATAAATATTTCACACAACAACCACCGTCACATCATCATCTATTCTCTTCCTCTTTCCCTTAGACAACGCCCCTGAAATTTGTTTGGTCCTTTGAGGGGTAAATCAAATTATCTTCTGCAACATCACGTATTTGTCTGTAACACATCTATAAATCAAAGCTTTGTTAGATTATTTAACCCTTTCACTGTAAAAACTAAAGATTTTTTTCCTCACTATTTCAGAATGAATCTGCGAATTCAATTTGATTATTAAACAAAAAAAAACAGGAAGAAAGGGTTCAAAAATCAAGCAAAGCCCTGTATTTTTTCAAGAGGAAACCATGCAAGAGTACATAAAAAGGCAAAATTGGCTACTTGGAAACCAAGAATTGTTTTTAATGCATTGGCCAAGGAAAATAAATTGCAAAGTTCTGTGAGGTTTTCTAAAAATTTACAAGAAAAACTGATGGGCAGTTCTAGTCAATCCAGATGTTCTTTTATCCTGTTTTAAATGACAACAAATACAGTCTCACACAATACAATTTCATCTTGACTGCAAGAGACACTCCTGTGTGATGCCTTCAGCATGACAAAATTACTGGGCAAAAAGAAAATTGGCATTCATTTCTTCAAGGGTTGATAAACAGAGGCATTGGGATCAAGTCCAGAAGGGCTGGTCTCCACAAATTTGGAAGAGTAATGTGGGGAAACAGGACTCAGAGTGCTGGTGGCTGCAGTGTATGTTATGCTGGGCATTACTGCCATAACTTCTGCAATCTTCTGTTTTAGGTCCTTGATTTCCTGATCTTTTTGAATGATTTGCCCTGGAAACAGCAAATAACATCACTTAGAACCAGCAGCATTTTTCAGCCCCCACCAAGAGTTCAGTGACTGAGCTGTGGAAGTGCAACACTCCAAAGACAGTTCTTTATCACACCATCAGTAAAGGCACAACCCATGTAACTCCTGGGTTTGTTGAGGAATTGTGTTTAATTATCCCTAATTACCACATAACATAACTAAACACAGCTCTGCCACGATCATCTTTCATTGTTTGGATTCACAGCTGCACCATAACCAAATATTATTTCTATGGCTCAACATTTTTCTGCACTCTTCCACCCATAAGGAGCACAAGTGGTTGCTTATTAAATGTGTTATTTATTTTCAAAACTGTCCAATTGCAATCATTTTTCTATCCCCCTTTGTGTACACGCACAACATCACTACAGCAATTTATGAAACTAGGTAAAGAAAAACAGCAATGAAATGAAACAAAACAATTTCTCACTCTAATCAAATTTTCCTGCAATCAAACTTCTGCAGGGGAATTAAACTGGTGTTAAATCAAAAGCTTATTTAATTTTGCTCCATGGTTTGCACAGCTGCACAAAGGCCAGGCTGGGCAGGGTTTTATGCTGGTCTCCTGCTCCCTCTGGTGGCATCACCACGCTCACCTCACCAGAGTGAGGTTTAAAACAGGTTGGGTGATTTCCCCACCCCGCCATTTAGGTTTTATTTACTTTAGCAGTCATAAAATATTATTCTTAGGATTCAAAGACAACAACTTAATATATGGCAACTATTATTTTAGCTCTTAAAAGAGAGAGCTCTTCTAACTCTTTAAAATATTTCCAGCTTTATGTAATGGTTTATAAAAATGTAGAAAATAATCATAAATTAACTTAAAACACCCATCTTGGCATGTCTCATCAGTTTGATAGCTGGGGGAAAGGAGGTCAGATGGATGGCTTTGGCTCACACTCACAGAGCTGCGAAAGGCTAGCAGCTGAAATGCTGAGTGGGGGCCATATCCCCCCACCCCAAAATATTTCCATGGCTTTTCCCCACTGTGCGTGGAATTTAACCCTGCATTGTTACCTTGGGCAATCTCAAGCTGCCGTTTTGCATCTCCTAATGCAGAGAACAGATCCAGCTTGATCCTGGTCTCTGCACTCAGGCTGTTCTCTAAGTGCTGTGTTTTATCCTGCATGGCTGAAAGTGCTGACATTAACACCTCTGTATCCTTCTCGTTTTCCTTGTACTTCCGCAGCTCCTGCAGGAATAATTAGGACAATTGTTATCCTCATTCACTTTCCACAGGAGATGGACTGAGAAGCCTTTTCTCTTCCCCAGAGCGAGCCAGTGGGCCTGCTATTAATACTGTAAAATTAAAATGATGGTTAATTAAGGACACTGTAATATTACCTCTAGTAATTACACAGGGCCGGCAAACAAGTGATTAAAGCCATAATGAACGGTGCATAATTACAGTGCAGTGAGCACCATTTAGTCTGTTCCTCAGCCCTCCAACATTCATAGTAAGACCCTCCACCCAAAACCCAAAAGGCGCTTCCAAGTGCCAGCTGAGCTGCCACACAACCCTCTCAGCCAAGGGACGTGGGATGTGCAAACACTTCCCGCAGGTGAAATGGCTGGCATCATACACTCAGAAAGGCTGGAAAAGACATTTAAGATCATCAGGTCCAACTGTCAATGTAGCAGCACCACGTTCACCACAAAACCATGTCCCCAGGTGCCACGTCCACACGTTTTATGACCACTTCCAAGGATGGTGACTCCACCACTGCCCAGGGCAGCCTGTTCTAGTGCTTTACAACCCTCTCCATGAAAAAACTTTCCTAATAGCCAATCTAAACTTCCCCTGGCACAACTTGAAGCTGTTTCCCCTTGTCCTGTCACTTGTCACCTGGGAGCAGTTATCTGGCTGCACCCTCCTGGCAGGGGGCTGTAGAGCATGAGAAGGTCCTCCCAAAACCCCTTTTCTCCAGGCTGAGCCCACGCAGCTCCCTCAGCTGCTCCTGATGCCCCAGACCCTCCATGGGAACTGACCTCTTGCTGTACAGTTTAAAGCGACACTAAATAAGCATTTTAAGCTCTATTAAATGGTAGATGAGAGGATTTCTAATTAAGAAAAGAAAAAAAGAGAAAAAGAGGGAGCAAATATCCTGTACATAAGAGACAGGCAACCCATGGCTGGGGAAAATACTATACATGAAAATGTTCTATATTCTTGAGGGAGAAACAGTGCAAAGGGGAAAATATTAATGCCTGTAACAAAAAGCTTCTCTAGGAGTTTGACAAAGCTAATAGAATTTAAAAGCTTAATTATAGCTGGTTTTAATTATTTGAAAGCCATGCTCATCCTTTCCACAGATAAACCACCCTTGTTTGCAAGGGTTTGGTAAACCCAGGAACAACAAGGCTGCATATGTTGTTCGGAAACAAGTTCACAATAACACCAGGTGGATTTTGAAGAGACATTAAAAACATATATTCATGCAAATTGCCAGTTGGCAGTCCGAGTACATCTTTATGAACAGACATTTGAAAGGGATAAGGTCAACTGCAACTCACACATTTCAGCTCTCACACTGTAACATGCCAGACACTGTGTGTGTTACACGTCTACCACAAAGTACTTTCAATATTGAAGCACTTTTCCCCCCTAAGAAAAGCCTGGCCAGTGCTTCAGACTGCAACCTTTGTGAATTATATAATGATATATAAATAAAATAATGAATTATATAAATCATGTGAATTAAACACATTTGTATAATTTGTGAGTTTACAGTGATAGAGACTGGCAACAAGCTCCTTGCATTAGGTAAAAAATGTTGAGGGGATTATATCCTCAGCCCACACAGACCAACGGGTTTGACAAAAAATTCTAATTTAACCAACTGTGTGGAGCTGAGCCTATTAACCTTCTTCACACCTACTTTCTGATAAACCCTGACGTACAACATGCAAGACAAACATCTGAACAGCACAATTATTGAACGTGGTGACTGCCTTTTATGTGGATCCTTGGATTTTGGAGGGCTGAAGGCTCTCCTTGTGATGCTGAGCTAAGCCCCTGGTGCTTTGTCATTACCTGAACTTTCATTTCTAGCTCTCTTATCTGATCTTCTTTCAGCTTTATGTCAATTGTTAACTTCTTGCACTCTGTCTCCAGCTCTCGGATACGATTTCGGAGAGTTTCAGTACATTCTCCCCTGCAGAAAAAACACAAGAAGTGAAGAAGATGAAATGAGAGTAAGGCTGTCATTCCTCAACTGTTTATACCATGAAAATTAATATAAAATTGAAGGATAAAAAGAGGAAGCTAACTTTCTTCTTTGCAGCAAACTAGTTTCCCTCATAGCAACAATACAGAGAGTTATACATCAAATATTAGGAAATTTAGAACATTTATGAAATATGGAGAACAGAAAAGCAGAAATAATTCGTTTTAGACATTTGGAGCACTGCAGATTAATGTCATCCACACTTGTGCTGTGCTCCCATCTCTACACGTGTGTGACTACTGAAACTACTGAGCACTGGCAGCCACCAGCCAGAGCAGGAAACTCCCAAGATGTGGGATCAAAACTGTATTCTGGCCAATGTCATTGCACATGTGTAAATGTAATATATGTAGGTACTGAGGTTCGGAGATCTCCCAGCCTGTCCTCTGCCTTAACACAAATAAACCCTTTTGTTTTTTTAAAGAATGAAATAAATTACTCCTTTAAGTACACAAGAGAGAAAAAAGCCTCCCCGAGCACAAAGCACCTTGTGGCAGCAGCAAAGGCCACAGCACGTGCAGCAGTTGCTTCTTCCAACTTCTTCCTTTTCTTTTCTTCCATTAATTGTTTTTCTACAAAGGTTCGTGCCTCCTGCTCCGCCTTTAGTTTCTTCTCCAACTGGCTGATCATTTGTTTGTCTTTTTGTTTCATTTGTACAGCATTGTGCAATCTGGAAGGTAACAGGGATGGTATTCAACGGGGGATTATAAATATTAAACACAAATAATGCCAATAATAGAAATGGTTGTAATAATATTATTAGTAGTATTACTAAAACAAAAGAATAAACACCAGCAATGCTCATGATGGTGATAACAGGAATAGCAATCCCTCCTGTTCCCCTTCCCAGAGCCCTGGCAGCAGCAGCTCTCCCCAGCAGTGCACGCACTTGTTCTGCAGCAGCTCGTTCTCCTGCCGGAGCTGCCCCATTTCGGAGCGGATCCCGCGCTCTGTGTTGCTCAGAGAGCTGATCTGACTGCGCAGCTCCTGCTCGATCTGCCTGCTGGCCTGCAGGTCAGCCTTTAGCTTCTTAATGTCTTGTTCCAACCTAACAAAGACAAATTGGAAGAGACAATTTCACCTTCCTTTCCCACTCACCCGAAGGTTCAAGCACGTTATATAAAAATAAGCAGAGTAAACTTCACACCATCTGCCAACCCCCCAAACCTTCAAACAATCAACTCTCAGAAATTATGTGTATCCTTCTAAACAATCATGTTTTATGTAACCATACAGATATAGCTCCATGTATACATACATCTCATAACCTCCCACAGGAATTTGGTTTCCTCCATGCACTGTGAAGTTGTAAAACAAATCCTATGGAATTATATTTTCTCTTAAGTCTGAGATGTGCTAAACAAGAACAGACCCACATATGAACAAATTTTACTTCTTTCCACAAATTCTGAGTTTCATTTATTAGCTGGAGTTGAGCTATGGGCCATACTGCTGAATTCTCACCTCAACATGTTGGTATTTTCTTGTAGCACATGATGTGAATTTTGAATAATGAGAACGTGGTAAGTCATCCACAGTTCAGGAGTCAGTAAATTTAGTTTTAATTGCTCCTGAACAGAGACCATCTGCTATCCACTTGAATTGTAGCTTTAGAAAGTTCTTGAAGATTACATGGATCTTATTAATTAAACTATTTCCAAGGAAAACTCATTAAATAAAACACAAGATTCAGAAGAGAGGCACTCAGCTCACTTTAATTTCCCCCTGTATTTTCAAAATAAGGTTGTTGATTTTTAGAATAAAAACACATCACAGGTGACTAATCAACATTTTTTTAACTGTGTTATGTACTTATTTAAAGCAAATACACTTCAGTCGTTCACATAACCCTCATTTTATCTTTCAGTTATTGATTTGGAAGTTTTTGAACGTTCATAAAGAAGACAGAGATGGTTTTATTTCCTAGAAGTCCATATAGAATTAGTGGCAGTCAAGCATTAAGACTTGAGAATAGACACAAAACCCAAAAAGAACTGTCCTTATTGACGCTCAGTAGTGCAGATAAATGGTTATAGCTTTTTGCCTTCTGAATGAAACACTTCTGGGCTTCGCAGCCTAAAAGGCTACTGAGAGATGGAACAGCACGAGGTATGAGAACATCCTGTGCCAATGAATCAAGAGGTTAAGTGTGGAATCATCAAAGTTATGGAAATTCATAAAAGTATGTCTGTAATAGGCTCAAACTGCACCAAAGAGGTAAATTAACAGCAAGGAACAGCCTATAAAGGAACATGGCTGGGCTACAACACACTTGGATAACTCAAATGCTCAGATCCCACTGCTGAACTGAGCTAGCTGCCTTTCTAGTTAGACTCGAACTGCCCCCCAGTAAGATCAACTCCTTTTAGTGTACTAGCAACCATGGTCAAATGCAACCTTAAAAAGAAAAAAAATCAAGTTCTCCTTGTAGGCAAACAGTAATAGTACAAAGCAAATACACATTTCAAATGGAAGTCCAAAAATAATTTCAACACCTTGTACTGTGTTGTTAAAAGAATTTGCAAACTTAACCAAATATTCTTTCAACCACACATCCCTGAAATGGAAACCCATCAGCAGATGTTATTAGGTGTGTATTGTCACCGTGCTCAGGGTGTTAAGCGAGAGACTGGACTGTGGTTGGGCAAAGATACGAGAGTTCAATTTCATCTTTCAATACGCAGTAGCTCAGTGTTTTAGAAAGAGCAAACTTCTTAATTAAAGAGAGTCGGAAGATGCAGGAACCATTCCCAGACTGCTGTGTGCCAGCAGGTTTTCATAGATAGGTTAAAAAATGGTTGGTAGGACAATGTAAAGGAAAGGACATAAATCCCATTTTACACTGACAAATACACATCCATAATTTCAACATACATGTCTACAATAAAGTGATAACTGAAAAGAAGACAGCTGTAAATAGCCTTTTCCATATAGCTCAGCCTATGTCAAACTTGCTCAAATAAGATACACTGGGATTTATCTGGGGTATTTAGTATTCCAGGAAAGAAGCCCTGATCACATAAAGCCTGAATAAATCTGAGGTGCTGGCACAGGACAAGCTGAATTTGTATTTTTGGCAACAGAGTATTGACATTAGTTCAACTTTCTGAAGCCATCTGGTTGGTGGCATTCCTGCCCCTGAGAGCTCCTGGGGCTGCTCCAGACCTGCTGGAGAAAACGTGCCCCACGTGGAGCACACTCAAGTGTGAGCACACAGGGTGCCAGCCCTGCACACCAGGGCAAAAGGGAGAGGCCACAGGCCACAGCTCCCCTTCTCACTCAGCACAGCTACCACTGGCCAGCCAGAGCTGTGGATGTGAAATTGGGGAGGCTCAGGCTCAGGAAGGGTTGCACATTCAGGAGACATCACTCAAAAGGGGCATAAGTGAACTAATACAGAGAAAACTAATCTTTTGCAAGTCAATGCCAGACAAAACCATTGGAAATTGCCCTACCGATGGTCTTGTTTAGAATAAAATTTCAAAGTAAGATTTTAGCAGGTTTTAATTACTCCTTTTCATTCTGCTGTAGCTTTTTCTACAGCTTTAAATATCAGCAAACGTTTTCTAAAAATTATAGAGCAAATGAATGCTCCTCACTACCTAAAACGAGGAAGATAACAATCCAGCATAATGAAGGGACCAAATGTTTCCTACGTGGTTTCTCTCCCAACCCTGCCACAATTAGACAGAGATACAACTTCATTAAAAAAGACAAGACATGAATTTAGTTTACCCTCAAAACCACACGTACTACTTTCATTCCCTGCCAGGTCACCCACCATTGGAGAGGCCATTTCTCATACACAGACATTAAAAACACTCTTTTTAAAATAAAAGCACATCATCAAGGTAAGCCAATACAACGCCATGAAAGAAAGTTTCACAGCTGCCAGCACAGACCAGCGCACAGAGTTTTCCCTCCTCCCCTCTGCAATAGTCTGCACTACTGTTACAATGATAAATGACCCAATAAACCAGTGTTTTTCAGATTATTGTTATTCTTACTATGATTTCATTTTGTGTTTAAGTCTCTTATTTCCAGGCTTATTGGAAAAAGTTATTTACAAAGGAGGGGGGAGTAAAGAAAACCTGAGTTCTAGAAGATGCTTTTCTCTATTGCTGCACAAACTACAAGTCATTCTGACACAGAACTGTTTTGAAAATGCGTTTGTTGCAAATATGATGTTGTGCTGTTTATACAACCAAGGTCAATTCTTTCAGTTTTTCATTATTCTAAATGCAGATTTATCCATTTTCTTCTCTCAGCGCTACCTCATATCATTCCTAATCTCACTGATGAAGAGAATTAATCAGGAATCACCTCAGAGACTGAGTATTTTTCCAAATGCTTCAGGAAAGATTGATGGATCAACTCAAAGACAACTCAATTCAGCTTAATGCTCCTAAGCATTGATGTCTGGAGAATAACACACCCCTGTTGCTCAGTTTACTCATTCATTTAACTCCATCCCACAATCGCCTAGCAATGGTACAGGGATTAAACACAATTTATATCAAAATTAAAATTTTAAAAGACCCAGAAGGCACTCAGATGTTTTTCAAAAGCCCCATTTTTTCCCTTTGTTCTGTTCTGGCACAAGCATCTCCTGCAGTGAACCTGCTCCTTTGAAGTAGGCAATGTGATCCTGCAGCACTGAGGTTCTGCTGTAACGAACACACTGGTACTTGCAGCTCCTCAGAGCATTTTTCATTACCACAATGGACAGTAATCCACAGAGAGAAAGTCAAGATACTTATTTTTCTCCTGCATCATTGATCTAAGCAGCTGGCATTTCAAAAGGTTATTCTGCTTCAGAACAGTTCAAGCACCATGTTGACAGTGTCTTGAAAATGGTTTGTAAGAAGGATTGTCTCCCAGATTTCTAATTTACATCCTCAGTTCCTTCACTTTTCTATTCTGTACTTGCCTTCACTCCCATCCTATTGCAGGAAACCCTGACCATCACTCCAGCTGACAGCAGGAAGCCTTCTGGTATGTGAATGCCATTTCAGGTAGGGGGGATATGGAAGAAGCAGCATCACTCTCTGGCCAATAACAATGCCATGAAAATGTACAATAATTACCATCAAATGGACATAAATTTACATTGAAATGTCAAGTCTGTCTCTGTGGGTAACAAAATTTTAGAAAAGCAAAGCAATATGTGGCAGACCAGCTCTTGCTTCACGAATATCTTTCTTGGTCCAACTGCCAGAAGTTGTCATCGTTATCTCTGAGAATAATTAGTACATAGGACAGCTTGTTTCATCACCTCATGTGCCAAAGGCAAGACCTCTGTGGATACAGCCACTTTTGCCAAGCTGCACTGCCAGGTTTTGGTGCGTGGTTTTTGGTGTAGGAGTTTTGGGTTTTTTAAAGGTGCAAAAAGGCAGAGGCAGGTCATGATTTTTGCTGTTTAATATGCAACACATGAAAATATAAATTCTGCAGCAATTACAACTCAGGCTTGTTCCACACATTGAACCTCTAAACCCTGAACAAAACCTGTTTCACCTCAGAAATGACAGTGAAACAGTAAAAAAGTGGACTTGTATTGTACCTACTGATAAACAACAGTAAGTGCAAAGGGTTCCCAAGTTTATCCATCCACTGGACACCAAATGGATCCATTCATTGGCCCAATTACCACAGCGCTGGGAAATAAGCAGCTCAGATCAGAGAGATTCAATTATCAAGTGCTTGACAAACAAACAGCAGATTTCAGCATCCCGCAGAAGGAGATACTCATTTCAACTTAGGAACAGCAAAACCCATGAGATTACTGCCAAGGCTGATCAGCAGGGACAGAGCCTCTTGAATCCCTCAGCTCCTGCTATCAAAATGACAGTAATATAATATAATATTCACTGAAATACCCAGGGATGGGGGATCAGTAAGTTCCTCTCCAAAAAACCACTCAGGCACCAACCATCTACCAGACAGAACAAAAATAAAAACTCAGCTTCAAATAAGAGCAATATTGTATATATACATAAAACAATTAGCAGCACCCTTCCAGATATAAATGTCACATCAAGTATTTTAAAGTTAACAACCCTGCAAGACCAATCCTGTTCTCAAAATCCCCCAATCTTTACTGTCTCCAGCCCTGTTATTCCCAATTCCCCAGCAGCCATAAGGCATATTTTACATTTAATACTGGTTAGTCAGCTCAGGGAAATTATTTGTGAACACAAAAGGAAAGCAGCTTGGTTTTGACATCCTGCTGCGAGTCTGCTGGACATGAGGTTATAAAAAGCATCTTTATTTGGAAACTGAGCAGATCTGATCTGAAAGTCGGACACAAATGGAGGACTTCACTCAGCCCTTTTCAGGGTACAGGATTGATGCAGCCTAAAAGTTTAATAACAGGAATGAGTAATACTACTGGAAGTAGACAAGATGATGAACAAATGCCTCACACTCCAGGGACAGGATAATTGACACGGTTAAAAGAAAAACAACCATGAATTTTTAAATTTAAGTGCCTTCCATCCCATCCAATTTATCAGGTAAGTTTATCCTTTCATTGTGTAGGAGCCACACATTCAATCTGAATAGGAACAAGATTTCATGAATGATTTCAGTCACCCTTGTTTGTAACCGACTGGGAGCAGCAACACAGGATGCTGGTGTTTCCAGTGCTCCTGGCTTGCTGCTCAGGGAAATGAGGGTACAAGAACAGCAACACAAATTTGTAGCACAACAGCCACGTCACACCCACGCATCCCATAATAACACTTGACAAACAAAAGACTGAAGTAGTTTAAATTCACTTTCAGGCTAAGGCTATGCTGCACAAAGGCACTTTAGAGTACAGTAATTGTTACTCTGTCCTTACCCAGTGAGTTATAGAATTCTGTCAGGACATGATCCCGTTTATTGTAAATTCAATTCTGCATTAAAAAACCCACTTTGGACAATTAGTGACCACCTGGTCTAAGCTCACATTGCAGCATATAAAGATTTCAATGTGTAATTTAAATTTTAAACATACGAGGTTTAAATTTCCTTCCTTGTCACAGCTACATGGGATAAAATTCTTAGTCTGGCAGGTCATTCTATAACGCCCTTCCATTCTCCTTTCTCAGGACTTCAGAATGGTATTTTGAGCTGCAGCAAATTGAACTGACCTGTTCTTCAGGGAGCAAAGAGCCATATAAAGAGTACAGAGATGCCCAGCTGAAATCGTGAACGCACAAACCCAGGAGTCCTGTACATGGGTATGTAGGTGCAGCCTCGCTGAAGGCAGAGCCAGCTGCATCCCATTCATCTTGGCTGAATTTGATTCACAGATTACATTGATTACCTGGTTTCTTACTTGCTTCATACAAGTTTCTCTACAGACATTAGGTATCAATTAGTCTGGATATTTAATAGGTATTGATATGTCAATCAGCGACCGTGTGATTATCAGAGGAGAAAATAGTATTTTCATTGAAGTAATTGTATTCCCACAGCACAAATCCTGAGAGACAGACCAGAGTCAAAAGTGCAATTATCAAAAGGTACCTGCAGGGAAAACAAACCTGATCTGCCAAGTAAGTTGGGCAACAAGGATTTGTTGGCCAAAGAGTGTTTGAAAGGAACAAGAGAGGCATAAGGCAGGTGGAAAATGGTAGGAAAGTGCATAATTGTACAAGAGTTTTGTTCTAGACATCTCTCCACCCCATTGTGAACAGTCACACCCCACTTATTTCTTACCAGTTCCATTCTGGTAACATATGACAACACCATATGTTTCAGAATATGCTGCAAGTACTGAGCTGCACCTCATAAATTCATCTTTCTTTAAACTTCAGATGAGCAGATGTAAAGATGTGACTTTTCCTGTGTTTACAGTTTATAAGGCAGCTAAATTAAATCCCTGTGACCTGTACTTAAAGCAAGACAGCAGCAAGAGCCTGAACTCAGCACTGCAAGGAGGAAATTGAAGCTTAAAACAAAAGCCAAACATTTCAAAGGAAAAACAAAACAAAAAACTAAGACAAAACACCTGTTCAGGCACCATCAAACCCCACTGAATTCTCTGGGGAGGTAAAGGTCACTCCATGGAAGACTTGTCAAGAAGAGATGATTTTCCACGTTCCTCTCATGTCCTCTATCAACAAATCAGAGCTATTTCCTGTGCCCCACAACACCCCTGTGAGGTAGGTGAGCATCACATTCTGAGGTAGAAAGGAAACAATTTGCTCAAGGCTGCATATCAAACAGAAACCAGGAGCAGAACCCAAAAGGCCCAGCTTCTAGAGATCCTATCCCAACACTAAGCAATTCTGGTTTATGTAATCATAAATTCCATTCTTCTAAGAAAAAACAATGAAAAATCTGATGTACTGAAATGCAGGCAGGATATTACACAATGCTCAGATCAAACTTACCTTACCAGTGCATCTGGTTTGCTTAGCTGGTTATTAGGAATACAATTTTCCATTAAGTCCTTATGTGTGCTCGGGCTCTTGCTGGCACATTTCTGTTTTTTCTCATTTTTAGTGGATGAGGAGGGGATGCTCCCATTAGTTGCACTGTGACTGCGAGGTGAGGAGTTCACAACTCCACTGACATTTTTGTAATTTTTGGATGAGGCAGTGCATGAGTCCTCTTTTAAGAGGTTTTCTGTACTTCCTACAAGATCATTATTTAATCTTTTACTATTGATATGGTTTTCCATATATTCAATTTCCTGTATTTTAGAGTCTACAGGTTGCAAAATATTGTTATTTATTCCAAGGTTGTGTTTCTTCGCATCCTTGTCCTTCTCTTTCCCTTTTTCTCTATATTCTAGCTCTGGCAACGTTGCAGATATTTTTTTATTGGCTGGAATGCCTCCATTGTGCTGCAGAAGTATTGAGGAATCCATATCGGATAATCCTTTGGCTGCTGCAACACCAGAGTGAAAAAAAAACCAAACCTTAGTTAATTAAATCAATCAATCCTGTGACACGGAAAGAAAAATCATTATGCACATGTCCATCATTTCTGCAGAAAACAATAATTACTGGAGACTATCTAGGAAAGAAGATCTGAAGTCACGTGATACTTTAAGACTTCTTTTCTTCCTTTCAGGCAGGGACTAGTAACTAAGGGGTTTATTATTAAATACCAGTGCCTCATAAAGCACTGACTGACCCCATTAATGCAGTTGCTAATAAAGACCTAAGCAGAGAGGCCATAATTCACTTCTGTCATATTAACCACTGCCAACATTATTTTATTTTTGGCTGTTTCTAAGTTCACTGCACTTCCATCAAAACAACACAGGCTAAAGAAGCTCCTCCTTAGCAGGTTTGGTGTTTGTTTTTTGTTTTTTCTTTAAATAGCAGAAAATAGAAAACACATTAAGTAATAACTTGCCTTCCTCTGCCTCCCTCTCTTGCCTTTGCAGCATCTGCTGCTCTGGGGGCAGTGCTTGCTGCAGGAGCTGCATGTAGAACTCGTTCTCCTTCTGCACTTCTTTCTGTTTTCTTAAACGCATTTTGTAGCTGACATAACTTTTAAAGCCAAATCCCAAAGTCACAACAGGGTAGCCAATGCTAAGGAAGAAAAAAGCAATGTTATTATTCAAACTGCAACCACAGTAGCAAATTAATAAGTTATGTAGCTGAGAATACATCTGGATTACGACTTTTCACAGAAAATTATATATAAAATGGTTTCTGATGGACTACAATAAAGCTGCAGTTCAAAAATGTAGGCAGATCTTTATCAAGATACAATGACAGTTCATTACAGACAGCAATTAACTGTAGCATAGATTAAAGGATTACAACAATGCAATTGCACCAGGCACAGCAAAGACAGCTTTGAGACTAGCACCAGACTAGGAATTGCACATCTTTTAAGCAAATAACAGCAAATGCAGCAGAAGATCCCAAGTTTTGTTTCTAAAGGGCCTTGTAACATGCAAGCCATTAAGCTGGGAGATACTTTAACAACGTTCATCCAGAACAGTGAAAGGAGAAACTCAGCCCCATCCTTCCACACACAGAAAGTAAGAGCAGATCCCTCTTCCACCACTCTTTAAAGCTGGGACAAAACAATGTTCTCAAAAATGTCTCCTCTGCCAGAGGCCCTGGGACACCTCCTGAGAAACAGGAGTTGGAGAAGCTGCTGGAACACATTGCTTCGGGGCCACAACATTGATGGGAGGACCAAGGCTGTGATCACCCATCCCTAGCACAGCTAAACATGACCACGGAGGCGAAGCCTCAGTAACCATTGGCCTCTTGTGAGGAGGCCATAATTAAAACATCTTTTGAGGGCAAGAAATGGTCTTTGGGGATTCTTCATTTAGGATACTGACCTTGAAGCTGGAAGCAAATACATCTCTAAGCTTAGTTCTTCCACTTGTCTCACTGACAGGTAAGACATGAAGAATTTCACTTCCAGCCAGACTTGGCTGTCCCATTTCTTGATGGGAATGACAGAACTTGGGAATCATATTTTTGCATATCAGCTTCATCACAGAGAATTTAAGTATTTTATTAGCTTGTGACAACTGCATCAACACAGAATGCTAACAAATCATGGAGTGTATCTATTAACAGAGGTGCTCCATCAAGGAGCAAACATAGAGAAATAAAAATAAAAACATATCTGACAAGAATTTTACCAAAGCACAGTCAAGTTGTGTTTTAAACACTGAAAGTGTCCTACATCATGGGAAAACTCACATACAGATGACTATTAACCATTAAAATGTTCTCATTCTTTGCTCAGTAATAGCCCTGTGCAAACCGTATTTCTCAGTGAGCTGCCAGAATCATTTGCATCTGCATCTGATATTAACTCTGCCAATGCCTCCTTTGTCATGCTGCGTCAAACCAGCTGTGGCTGCAGCTCCCAAACTCTGAGGACAAGCTCAAATGTTTGCATCCAATTCAGCAGCAGAGAGGCCTTCCTTCACAGCTCCTGAAGTGCTTTTGTAACCTGTTACACAATTTGATTGGTGTTTAAGGGATCTGTTGCACAATGCAGATGATATAAATTCAAATGTCTAATTTACTGGAGCAGTATCACAGGGAACTGGAACAAATGACTCCAGGAAAAACAGGACACATTTTAAATGGAGATCAGCACAGACTACACCAAAAACTGCGGAATAAAAGTGCACTTCTTCCACAGGTGGATACTCTGCAGGTAAGGCTTTCTCCTAAAATCACTTTCAAATGAGAGGTATAATAAATAGTTTGGGTTTGGGTTTTTTTTATTTTCTATCATGATTTTCAACCTGAAGCTTATTCACAGCTTCTGGTGAATTATTAAATCACTCAGGAGAACATTTCCCAGGGAAAAAGAACAGTGATTTGTCATAAAGAAGATATTCATAATGATGTCATAAATTATCAGGGAAACCTATTTCTTTTTCTAACTTTTATCATCTATTCCTTATGTGAACACAAAACTCATACAGTGATAGCAAGAACTTCCAAGAAATGCTTGGAATATCCATGCTACAAATTCCCTCCTGCTCACAACACTGTATCCTCAGCAAGGTTACCCTGTGTTCATGTTTACATACATTTCTCAGGGAATATTTAATGACAATTGTGCAGGGGAAAACTGAACAGCCAAACCCTGAACCAAAATCAAAAGCCCTGGTTATTAATTCTTCTGGTGAAATAAAGGTTAATAAGAACAGGAGAATAAAGACCCACTTACCAGTGTGCTGCAAATGGACGACAAAGGTCTACATGGAAATTTTTTAAATCTTTAAATCTAATGGCTGCTTCAATATAAACAAAAAGTATCCACAGTGATACTGTTGGTAAACACACCCCCCTCTCTATTGAGAGAAAAAAAAGAGAGAGGCACCTTAGTAACTATAACAAGCAGCAAATATTTTAAAGTTACTTCAAAAACATTCCAAAAGTCAAGGAAAATTTTCAGATATACAGAGAATTTTAAGAGGTTTTTGATTAAAAAAATGTATCTAGGCCATCTCAATTTTAGACCAATGTAAACTTTTCTCTCCTTATCTTATTACTTTTATAAAGCATCCGTGAAAAATAACAGATGCACAGCTAATGGAATAGGTTGGCACAAGGAACACAAGTGGAAGAAACTGCACAAGATGAGATAACGTTACAGCTTAAGATCTTTGAGTCAGAAGTGGTGAGCTTGGACTACTTTCTCCCTCCAAGCTGGGTATATCTTAGCAGCAGCAGAGCAAATCAGCTGAGCGACCAGTGAGTAAGGCCAGCACTGGTTGCTCCATATACAGTCATGCAGGGAACACTCTGTGGCTCCCAACTCTCCACCAGGGAATGCCTGGGACACTGCACTGACTTCTCCTCCAGCACTAGTGGGGGGAATGCAAAAGAGTAGTCAAGCAAAATAAAGGTCTTAAACCTCTTGGCCAATGGAAAACACCGCTGGGTCCTGCAGCTTCCCATAAATCAGCACCAGTTAGGAGCTTCATAAAAATAATCATAAATGGTTTGGGCTGGAAGGGACCTTAAAGCTCATCCAATTCCAGCCCCTGCCATGGCCAGGGACACCTTCCACTAGCCCAGGTTGCTCCAAGCCCCATCCAACCTGGCCTTGGACAGTTCCAGGGATGGGGCAGCCACAGATTCACTGGGCACCCTGTGCCAGGGCCTGCCCACCCTCCCAGGGAGGAATTCCTGCCCAATATTCTCTCACTCCAGGCTCTTGGAAATAAACCAAGTTCTTGATTACATTCTGACACCAACATACTGTGTGTTGATTTGCAAACAGGTCTCAAATTTGAAACAGAAAAAGCATTAATCTGAGGTCCTGAAATCTTCAGAAATGAGAAACCTATGGGACAAATTGTTATCTGAAAGGGACTCAACATTTCAGCAACGTGTACGCAGAGTCATAGATTGGTTTGGGTTGGAAAGGACCTTAGAGATTCCACCTAAAAAGATCATAACTTCAAAAGAGCAAATTCCCATTAACTTAAATGAGCATGTAAAAGGAGTAATTCCTAACATTGTCATGAATTAACATATTAAACAATCTCAATAGCTATAGTTAAAACTGGCCCATCAGGTTTTCCCTTTAGGGTTCCTAAACATCAACCCTCTACAACTTCAGAAACGCTTTAACATATTAATACAATTCTAAAAATAACTCCAGATTCTCTACATATTTTAAATTGGGCAGCAACTGGTTCAGTTTCTTCCATTAACTCCCACATTGCCATTATTAGAAATGACTAACTTGTCAGAAAGCTGACTGAGGAATGATCCACACTACCCTGCAAACTCCTGGGATCTGATGGCAAGTCTAACAAGAAATACTACACAAGCCTCAAAACCCAAGAATTTGGGTAGTGAAAAGTTATCTCGAAAAGACAAAAACAAAAGCCAAGCTTTATTTCTCAATTTTTTATATTTAGGGAAAGATATATATGTAATCCATGTATTAATGCTCATGCAATCTAAACCACCTCCTCCCAGTTCAGTTGCTTCATCCAAACCCAAGGATTTATTAAAACAAACCCAAACAACCAAGGAAAGCAGCAGCAGAGGGGGAGAAGAATTCTCCATATAAGTCTCAGACTGTCAGGGCAGGCACTGGCATTACCCGTTGTTTTCTCAGCAACTGAATCCAGTTGACACAAAGAGTTGGCTAATACAAAGTTAAATTATGATAACTAAAACAACTAATATTTTAATATTAATAACTACACTAACAGGACACTAAATGACTAGTAGGAAGAACATAACACTGTTGCACGTGTGCTCTGTATTTACTGAACTGCTGCAGGAGAATTTTCAAGCCAGGAAAGTGTTTAACTGCTCTGGAATTCCTGTTTATGCCCCTTCAGTTACTCATTATTTAAAATGCACCCAGACACATAAAAGAACATTTTTAACTATAACAAAACTGCATTAAAACAAATGTGGTAAAAGAAGAGGGTTTCTACATGTTACTTAAAGCTGTAAGATACATTTGAATCAGGAAGTTGTAAATAAAGAATAGTGACCTACCTGTGTGCCAGACGTATTGCACCCACACATAGGTGCTGGCAGCAAAAAACAGCCATTGTATTGGTATGAAGAGCAGACAGATTATATTTGATGTGAATGCTACACAAACAAAAAATACTGAAAAGGCCTAAAAGAAAGGAGGGGTGAGGGAAAGAAGAGTGGTTTGGTTTATTCCAGTAAAAATAAGCAGTTTATTAATGGTGAAACAATGATTTCACCACAGGAACACTAGTGTTGTTTATAGTGAAGGAAAAAAAGAAGCAGTTTGACCAAGGAAAGTAGAAACTTGACCAATTAAGAGAGAATAGGTACAAACTGAGGATTTGTGCCCATCCACTCTTACAAGTCTCCGAACAGTTAAATTTATACCTTACTATTTTGTTTGAAGACTCTAATTCACACTGTTGATATATAGTAGAATCACAGGTATATTCTCCTTCTAGAAAAAACACCCACCCAACCCACAGTCAGGGCCATTTATTCTCTGAAAAAGCAATAAATATCTAAACTGGCAAAAGTTTCTGTTTTATTTTAAAGAAAACTTATGGCTATATATATATAAAGGGTTTATATATATAATATAAATATATCTCTGTATATATATAGGGTTACGTATGTATATATCTCACTAATTCAAACCCAACTTAGGAATTTAAACAGTATTTTTCTATGGTGAAAATTTGATATATATTTGATATATATTTCAATATTGATATATATTGAACTTGCCACAGATAAAATACACAGTCAGAGGGAGAGAAGAGACTTGAGCCCAGGGCACCAAGTTACTTGAGAATCCCTTCCCGTATGAAGAGGATCACCAGTGCCACTAACTGACCTGTACAACAGGGAATATTCCCTGTAACCTTGCAGACTTCCCTTCAGAGGGGTTGTGACTTTGTGTTATACTCACCAAACCCTGGTATCTGAAGGAATCGTAAACACTCCTGATGAAGAGCCAGAATGGCCACAGATACTCAAATCTGAACTCCAGGACAAAATCTGCCAACAGCACGAGTGCCCACACCACCAGGAACTTCAGATACAGGAAAGTACTGGGAGGGAAAAAAAGGTCATTTCAGGTCAGCATTTCCAATAGAGAAACTTACTTTCATCTTTTTTTAAGTTACAAGCTCAGGAGTAAAAACTATAATACATAAAAGGACAATTCATCCAAAATAGTTTTATAAAATAAGTGGGTTTATTATTAGATTAAGTTCAGGCCTAGTCTAATGAAGTTGAATATTCAGCTGCATTTATTTTTCAAGTAGCAAATAAACACAAGGTTCATGGCTCTTCCAAGACACTCAGCACCAACCTCCCTTTAGCTCTGCAGAGCATTTTTACAAAGTGAAGCCTTGCCAACAGGTATGGGGTCAGCTGAAATGCTTCTCTTCTTGCACTTGGAAGCTCAGAAATTTCTGTGTTCCCTCTCCTCAACAGACTGCACATGTTCACTCATTTTCCACATTGAACACAGACTGCAACACCAATGAATTGAGATGTATTTTAAGCCTATAACTATGGGAATTAGGAAGCCTGTTTTGATACTGAGTTGTCAGTGCTATATTTGAAAATGTCTTTATTAATGTCAATGGAGGCATTAAAAACAAACAAATAACAGAAGAAAAATAGAGACATGAGACCAGGCAGCCTAACTTCTATTTTTAAAAATTATTTCAAAGCCACATTCCCATATTCTTAGTCCTGCATTTTGAACCATTCATGGCTACAAAGCTCAAAAATATTCTGAGCTCATACATAATTAACACCTGAGGGATCCATTCTTCTAAAAAGGGGGAAGCAAAAACCCTTTTTCTCCAAAACCCAGAGATCCAGTATGTTACTCCAGCTCCCCATTATTTCATTGCACTCTATTGGGTTACAACAAAAATGGGGGTTTAAAAATGTATTTTTATTTTTAAATCAAAGGCAGTTTTTCCTTTTAGTAACTTATTCTGCCAGCAAAACCAGGAGAACTTTGCCCTGGAATGTTCACTGATAAGCTGCCAAGGGTTTGCACTCACAGTGCCAGGTAGGGTCAAGTTTCTGCACTGTTCATGGACACAAGGCTTTTTTAGGAAGTTGTTCAGAGCTTTGGATAAGATACAAAATAGAAAACTTCCATGAAAAGTGCTGGGTAGCAGCAGAGGTTTAGGAACAACAGAACTTGTGCAATTATCACTCACATTACTTATCACACAAGGTCAGCTTCCAGACCCCATGGCTGGGAAAACACTTTCAGTTCTTGAGAATCAAAGATTAATTGCATATGCCTGAAAGTGACCCTTGTCTACATAATGGGACTGAAAAAATAAAGCAAGAAGCTATAGGAAGCACTTTCATTTAATGGAAACAAAATTAATGACACACACAGCTGGAAAAGTTAAGGTACTGCTTTTTTGAGGTTTTATGGAACCATTCTCAGCCAGTTAGTTAAAAATTACTCTTTGAGAAGAATGAAACTACAGTATAAGTACTTAAAAAAACCCTAAACCCCAGCAAAATAACCCACAACAAAGCCCAACCAACCAAAACTCACAAAAAAAACCTTAAATGGTCAAGTCTGTCCTGGGAGATAATGCCTGCATGTTCTCTGTTTATCTAAAGTTCAGATCTTCAACAGAAATCTATAAAAGGCAGCTTCATTCAGCGAATACTTTGACATTAAAGGTGGCAGACATTTGGGTACAGAGTCATCACTGTGTTCATATCAACCATGCTGGGGAATGGTACATGTGCAGTTCTTAAGATTTGAGAAAACACACAAAAGCATCACACGCAGGCAATCCTTACTCTGTCTGTTCTGCTGGAAAAGCAGCTGTGTTGTGCAGGCACCTTTTCCTGGGTTAAACTGATGGCCATTGTTTGTTTCCCTGCCTCTGAAATCCATGAGACTCCATTTTTCCAAGCAAATTCATGCTGTCAGAACTAATGCTTCTCAACTGTTAAGTGCCACTCTAAGTTAAAGCATTTGCTGAATAAGCGTTCTGTAATACAGCCATTAAAGTGATTTCTAATATTAAATTCATATCAATCCAGGGGCCATGGTGACATTTACCACCTTTTAAAGCAGAACTGTAACAATCAATGTTTGTAATAAGGTTTTGCCAACAATATGAAAGAGACTACTTCTCAGTCATCTGAACAAGTGCAGAGCAATTCAGAATTCCTAAGTACTAAGACACAAGAAAGTTACTCCTTTTATAAAAGACTGCACCCACTTATGTTGGCCTCAGCAACAAATTCACTGCTGTGTAATACAGTCAACATATGTACTGAACTGTTTGAGTCCACACACAGACATTCATAGAAATCAATTAAAGGTACTATACTCCATGAATTATTGGGGGTTTAACATCAGCCCCTCCACCTGAAGCTACAGCACTACAGTCAGGACCAAATACTCCAGCCCAGCTCTAAAAACTGCTGTTGGTGGCAGGCTGCAGACATCAGGTCCCTCCAGAGAGGCTGGGGCTCCAAACTGCGGAGCCTCCCCAGTGCCACTCACCGCGGGGCGCCATCCAGCTCGGTGCCTCTGCCGCACTTTGCACTCGAAATGAGCCTCTGGAGAGCAGGAAGGCTCACAAATCTCAGCATCCCTGCATCCCTAAAGGTGTGCTGTTCTGGCGACACCTCTCCAATGAAGGCTTACATTAGTGAGAGCTGAAATACACTCAGTAAGAATTAAACCCCAAGAGAAACAGGCACAGGGCCCTTGTTGAACAGGCTGATCCCTGCTGCTGCTCTGCTTCATATGCACCATTCAAACAAGATCACATGCATGAAACAACTAACAAAATTTAGCAACAGCCTCCTCCCTTCCTCTGCTTTGTACCAGCCACTTCTACTGCATCTTTGCTCCTGAATCCCTTGATTCCTTCCAGACACTGCTCTTCCCCCTTCAGTGCATTCCTACTGTTACCCATCTCGTCCCACAGCTGAGGCAGCTGTGCTCCTTTGGAATCCAGCATCAGCCATTTGGTGCCTGGGAACCTCTGACAGTCATTGATCTTTCTGAGCACATCACACATTTCTCCAATTTTGATCACTGCTGTGTCTGTCACCACTCCCAGATAACACTCACCAGGCTGAAATGCTTCCTAACTTCTGCAGCCTTTTTATTAGATAGGCTCAAATATATCCCATGATGCCAATTATAATTCTGAGTTGGTTCTTAATACAGGGAAAGATTCTTGCAGATATAAATACCTAAAATCTGGGTTATCCAATTTTCTGACACATGTCAAAAAATCTGGCCTCAGTGACCTGACAAAGGTTTAAGGACAGGGCTTTCCCTATAAACCAGCATATGGCATCTAATCCTGTAGGGTAATAAAGGAAAAGAGGGAAGGATGGACACATCCATGAGAGGAGCAGGGCACCGAGCAGGGAGAAGCAGTGATTACAGAGCTGCAAATCCTCTGAAAGGTCAATTGATTGCTAATGTACATTTTATATAAAGATTTATTCATAACTCAGCAATGGCTGTGCTTCCTCTTTGCATTTTCAAACAAATAATTTTCCTCCTTAGTCTTCCCCCCGCTTCAAGTGCCAGATGCCATTTTCTTTTCTTTTTTCACCCCCTCCCTTGTTCTTTGTTCTCTTTTTGCTGCCCCCTGAAACAGATACTGTGCTTGCTGCAAGGTAAAAATATTGCAAAAAATCACTAGAAAAGGAACCAGTTATGCACCCCACACTCCAACTGGTGGCAAATTAAACCTCCAATTTATGCCACTATTATCAGCACGGCCCAAGGGCTGCAAAGGGAATGTTGGCAGAACTGATGGTACGTTCATTATGCAGCCTGACTCATCCCAGACAATGGAGTGGAAGGTATCCTGGAGCTGGCAGGATACCAAACACACAGGTAGGCTTTAGCGAGGTGAAATTTAGCATTTGTATGGAACTACCAACCAGGCAACAACCCCCACCTCAAGGTTACCCATCCAACACCAGACAATACTGAGAATGCTGACTGAATATCACTGGAAATTTGCAAATAAAAAAGCTTTACATAAGCAAACACACAAATACATCTACATAAGTTTATTACTAAATAATACAAAAGAAGCTGGACAGAATGAGCACAGCAAGTATGCAAGGGAGACAACAGGACTGCTGGGCTCTGGTATGTGTGTTGGAAACTATCATGGGAAATACTTACCAACTAAATATTTGAAAAGGAAGAGAAATGTAAAGAAACCCAGGAAACCTCCCTGACTACTTTTTCAGTGTCTTGGAATAGAATATATCAATTACTGAACTATGGGAATGTAAGTAAAGGAAGACAAAATACAAAATTCTTACAGTAATTCTGGAAGCTGAAGCACAGGGATGTAATCAGCAATCAGCATTGTGGTGCTGAAACAAGAGGCACTGTCAGCCTGCCCTGTGAATTCAGCTGAAAACACCAGTGTCCAGAACACAAAATAAAGCTAAAGGAGCCACAGTGTGCAGGGAGTGAAAGTCACTGGCAGAGGGAAGTGATATTACATGTACCATCAGAGTTGACACACTAGAACACATTTAAATGTAGGCTAAATTAGGTTTGAGACCTGAATTTAAGTCCAAGTCATAAAAGGCAGCTCTGCTGCTTTGTTACAGACCTCCAGGGCACCTTGAGAAGAAAATGTTTTATCCTGTATAGGAAGCTTATAAAAAAAAGTGCCAGAATAAATCAGCAGGAAGAATCATTATGGATTTTTAAGAAAAGCCTAAAAAAGCCACATTCCTGGAGGTAGTAATGAACTGCTACAATTTATCTGGCTGTTAGCAGAGTCAAAAATTGAGTCCTGGGAAACCAACCCTGTCAGGATTTTGTGGCAGAGAGAACCAGGAATACCTTAAGGATCATGATATCCAGAAATTCTGCCCTTCTGCCAGTGGTGGGTATCTCAGGAGCACTTGGAGATTAAAAACACACATCTCCTCTCTGGCACCCACTTGGCTGCCAGCCCAGGTACTGCCTGTGATAAAGAGCAATTTACATCTAGAGCTAAAAAAATCCTGATTCTAAAGGAACATGCAGCGTTTAAGGACTATTGTCAGGGAATCCATGATACAGCATCAATCAGCTGATGTGAAAGCATAAGTTAAAGCAATCACATGTGGAATTCATCTTGAAACTTCACCAGCTACAGAATTGGTACCAAGTGCCAATATGACTCAGTGGAGCCAAAACAAGCGGTATCAGCAATAAAGCTGAAGGATTTGAAGTAGATGAAGGATGAGGACTGGGAAGACTTAGGAACAAGCAGTAACAAGTAAACTTTAATGGCTTAACTGATGACAAGCTGCAATTAATACTTTAATTAACAATTAAGGTTTTAATGCATGCACACTGCCAAAGGTACAAGATGTTAATTACTTCAGCATTTTTCATCTATCCACTGCCATTGTTTTACATGTGAACAGGCAAAGTTTGTAACACACACTGTGGAAATAATAAAAGAACTCAAGATTCCTACCATTAGTGTGTTGGGTTTAGAGATTATTGAAAGTACAGTTATTTTTAATTATATTAATAAGCTTTCCACAGATACTGCAATATTTCTAAATAACACAAGTCTTTGCACATAATATTAGAGTGGGATTCATCAGGTTTGTCACACAGCCCCAAAAATCTTGGGGCTGTAAATGGGGAGTAAAATCAAAGTGAAAAGAAAGAAGGGGTAAAAAAGGAAATAAAAACAGCTGAATGGAAGAAGTCTAAAGAAGCATAGGGAGGGTAGCAGTTGAAAATTTGGTGGGAAAGACTGGTCAGGAGTGACTTTGAAAACATTTATGAAGGGCTGAAGCCAAACAATACATTTAATTTGAGGAATGAATGTTGGGGAAAGTATTCTAAAGAACCACACTGCAGGTTGTGAACCCTTAGATCAACTTGTTGAAAACAATAGTTCACAAACTGGCAAAAATTAACATTCAGGTAGACAAGGTTATTCATATTTTTCAACACAGCCCAGGATTTTATATTTCTAATTCTGTTCGTGGCTAGAAATTGTTTTTCTACCACTTTTTACAATCTGCTGCAGATTTACACAGGCACTGAGCTCTGCTAACAGAGTTTCCCTGCAGGAAGCTTCTTTGCTTCACCTGCTCCAAAACTCTTCCGTTTCCCAGCTCCCAACTACGCTCCCACGTGTCTAATAGTGACAGCTGCTTTCAAAGACTGCAGAGGGAACAAGGATGGGAAGATTAGTCTTAATTTAAAAAGCAAACAAAAATCCTCCAAGAGTTAAGTATCCCGATCCTCCTGTTTGTTCAGCCTCGATGCTTTGCTTGTAACACCGTGATGGGACCCACTGATAACTGTATTTACTGGGTTTGTGTAAGCCGACAGTGACAATTAAGATAAGCTGAGTAAATAACTACAGTAATTACATGACTTTAGACATCCATAGTTCTCTGAGAAGTTACCTGTATTTAATCTCTTTTAATTACGGGGAGCAAAGAAAAAAAATAAAATAAGGAGAAGGAAAGCAAAAGAAACAAGAGAAAGAGGCACAATCCATGTGGGTGTACCTTCCTCTGGTTAGATTTACAGAGAAAAGCCTTCACACTGTTTCTCTTTTCTTTCTGTGGGACAATACTTTGAAGACACTGGTTATTTCTGTTTATCGAAATGCCATGTGAAACAAAGACTAAAAAACCCATTTCTGAACTACAGCATTCCAGGAGAAGTTTGCACAAGAAGCCAGAGGTCCCTCTGAGCTGTTCCCACCCTACAGCAGCTCTCTACCTGCTGCACACAGTCAGCACTGCTCTTCTTCTCATCGTAATCTGGTTTACCCTTCTTCTCTCACCCCACCTTCCCTGCCAGCCACCTCAAAGGAACATCATTGTGAATGACTTTTAAAAATTAAGTAATTATAAACAATTCCTTATATATTTGAGTTATTCTCCCAAGACCAGTCATCTTGAACATGAATTTCTACGTAACGGATGTTTTTCTTTACCACTCCAAGCAGCGTCTTCTCAAAACCTGAAAGTGTAAAACAAAACACTCTCCACTGTCACACAGAGATTCACTACAAGCAGGATAAGCAGCACACTGTGACAATTTTATTCCAGTCAGAGCTCACTATCAGCTGTTTCCTTTATGCAAAGTTAACATCTGAATTGTATGAGCTTGCTCAAGTTTCCAGGCTTTGCATATATCAGCCTCACTGAACTAGAAACAGAAATGGGCCATCACATTTACTATAACTTTCACAAGCCAGCTTCAAAGCCTCTTCTGATCCAAACTCCTCTTTATTGACAAATACATAATTACTGTATTTCACAGAAACTCTGTCACACTGAGGAGGGCAGAGCTGTAAAATACTCTTTAAAATAGGCTCACAACTGTGTTGAACTGTGGGAATCAGTGTTTTGGTGCATTCTGCATGCACACACCTGGAAAGCATGCCCTGATTCCCAAACACTGATGAGGTACTTCCCACGTGGGTCTCATTTCACCACTATTCCTTTACTCATTCCATAGGTTAGAGGTGAGCTGGGTACCTGCTGTGTTCCCACCACCACCAGGCCATCCATCCCTGCTCCAGGCACTTCCCACCCAAAATCCTGTTGACACCCCTCACTGTTACACCCCTGGCTCTCACGTGCTTCCACTGCAGGCCTACTGCACAGGTACCTCCATCACCAAGTAAGAAACAACTTTCTTAACCTTTGCATGAAAGGCTGAGCTACCAGCCCAGCTGTTCCCCGGCTGCACCAGCTGCTGAACGGCTGCCCTATGCGGGCTCTGACTTTGGCACCTCCGGCAACGCCCAGGCATGAGACCCCACCGAGGACTCTTCCCAGGGGGACACGAGTGAGGCTGCAGCGGGTGCCTCTGAGCTGGGAATGCCGCGCCGTGCAAACCCCCACGGGCAGGTACAGCGCAGGCTGCAGCTGGTGGCGCTGGGCTTGGGCACCCCTGGGCAGGCCCCGACACAGACCCGCAGGGGAACCTCCCCGGGAAGCTACAGGTGAGGCCGCAGCGGGCGGCCGAGCTCCGGCACCTCCGGGGAGCGCCAGCAGCACCTGTGGATGCCGCGAGAGTGCCCTGAGGGCCCCCCGGGACAGGGAGCGGAGGTTCCGGCGCCGGGCGCGCAGGCCCCGGGCGGGTCGGGGCCGCTCCCTCACGGCAGCACCTTGGCCAGCAGCTGCCCCGGCGCAGGGGGTGCCGGGGGTGGCGGGGGAGGCGCCGCGCCGCCGGTACCTGCCGTAGATGCCCTCGGTGATGCGGTTCCGCTTGAGCGGCCGCCGCAGTTTGCTGCAATCCGCGCTCCGCCGCTTCATCCCGCCGGCGCGGCCCGGCCCGGCCCGGCCCGCTCACGGCCACACCATCCGCCCCCGCGGGGGTTCCCGAGCGCCGGCCCCTTCGCCCGGCCCCGCTGTGATTTCTCTCCCCTCGGTCGGGATTTTTTTTTCCCCGGGAAACAAAGAAATAAAAATAATTCCTGGTCCGGCCCTCCCCGCCGCGTCCCCCTGCGCAGCCGCTGCGCAGCGCCCCGCCTCCCCCGGCACTGACCAATCAAAGCGCTAGTCCCCCCGGATTGACAGCGGCTCCGACCAATCGGCAGTGAGAAGAGGCAGACAGACGGCAGACTGGGCCAATCGCGATGCCGCAAAGTCGGACGGGCCTCGCGCTGTAGCGTGGCACGCCCCCCGCCCTGATTGACGGCCGCAAGAGCCAATCAGACAGGAAGATTCGTGATTGAGGACTCGCCAGCCAATCGCTGAGGAGCTTTTGCTCTCCTCCCGCCCACTACCCTACCGGGCTGGTTCCCGCCCCGAGTGGTGACCGACAGCAAAACTGCCCAACGGAAGAGAAGCACCACAAGAAAACGACAGCTCAGCCATCCACTCGGAAACGGAAAAAGGAGGGCTCAATTTCCTCTGTCACCGTAGCCCTGAGGTACCGCCCCTCACGCTTGATTGGCAACCTCCGAGACAGATCGGCTGTTGGCGAAGGGCACGCTAAGCGCCAGGTGCTGAGGCGAGCGGCGGCAGTTTCTGTGGCCCCCACAGCGCGGCCTGTGCCAACGGCCCGCCCCGGGGACAATAACCCCTCAGGGCGACGGACGGGACGCTCCAGCCAATGAGCAACGCGCACAGCAGAGTGACAAGCGATCTCGCCAATCACGGCGCAGGACGCGCGGCCCCAGACGGACGGCGGCTGGGGATAGGCCAATCAGAGGCCAGGCGGGGCCGGCGCTCGGCCAATAGGAGGGCAGTTCCTAAGGGCGGCCCGCGGGGAGGGGGCGGGCGCTGCCCGGGGGGCGGGGCCTGGCGCTGCCGAGTCACGGCCCGGAGAGGGTCCGCCC
>JAWWMO010000065.1:5235046-5248330 GCA_035047845.1 Dendrocincla fuliginosa | reverse complement strand
CTTGGGCCCGTGCGAGCCGTGAGCGGAGCAAGGGCTGCGCTGCGCCTGGGGGAGGCCCGGGGGCGGGCTGGGCCCCGCCCGGCCTGGCGGCGCGCAGGGTGGCAGTGCCCGCGCTACGGGCCTCCCTCTGCGAGCGTCGGGAGCTGCTGGGCTGAGTGTGAGCAGTGTGGGCCTAATACGGTGTTAAAACTGGCCCAGGAGGCAGCCCGGCCTTAGGGCTGAGTCACGGGATGTTTTCATGGTACTGAAATTCTTAATTTAGAAACACACAATCCCAGGTTGCTCCAAGCCCTGTCCGACTTGGCCTTGGACATGTCACAGCTTCTCTGGGCAACCTATGCCAGGGCCTGCCCACCCTCCAGGGCTTGGAACGACCTGGGCTAGTGGGAGGTGTCCCTGCCCATGGCAAGGGGGGAACTGGATGGGCTTGGAGGTCCCTTCCAACCCAAACCAGTCTGGGATTCTGTGATTCATAGTATGGATTCATGAATTCGTAAATAACCAAATAATCTTATCTGACAAACCATAATGTCTGTGCATAGGGATACACTGAACACAGATCCCACATGTCTCCCTGTTCACATGCCCAAAATGCTCCACTTTAATAGCTCCTGGTTTAAAGCAACAAGGACAAAACCAAAATCCCTGTATTTATAAAAAGGCTCGGAACCCTTAAGGCAGCCAGTACCTTGTAGCCCTGCTGTGGCAACAGGTTGATACAGTTCTGATTGAAGGCAAGGTGGGAATTAAAGGCTCAGGGGGTTGTAGGACTGTGATTTGGCTCCCAAATAAAAGCGCTGTTTGTCTGTGCTGTCCTAGCCTGGGAATGCCAAGGATTTCCAGAGCATTCACTGTAGCTGTGGCAATGGCCATACAACAGACTGATCCCACAAGGAGAAGAAGTGCTGAATCTTCTTTACGTGTCCAGAGAATCCTGATTCTCTGTTGTTGAGTTGGATTCATCATGTATGAGAAGGTTTGTCGTGGGATGTGGCTGTAGAGCTGTAGAATCACACTGAGTATCTCTGCAGGACCTTCCCCACCTTTCTATGAAGGGACTTGGGTCCAGGGTGGACACCAGCAACGCAAATAAATAATTGTTTTGCATAAATGTCAACATCCTACTCTTGGGAGTCCATGTTCTGCTTTCTTGCCTTTTAGCTGAGCTGCAAGGCTCACCAGCAGCTGGAGTCCTGAATGGAAGGTGTCCTGGAGCACGGAAGGTGTCCTGGAGCATGGCAGTACTGGCAGTTTGATATGTCTCCTTTAACAAGCACTTCTTGAGTTCAGTTCATGTCAGTTGTGGTAAGTTTGGGCTCCTGACATGCCACAGATAAGGAACTGTTCCTTGCCAACGCCTCCTGGGCTTTTTATCTCTCTTTGAGTTTTTATTCCTGCCCCCCCAAACCTCCTTTGCTGTTGGTTTGAGGTTACTGGAACATTTTTATAGGAAAAAGAAAATATTAATGTGTTTGTGCTTAATGTAGTCAAGTTCACGATGTCTTCCAATTACCTCAACTTCCGAAACAGCGTTCCCTGGCTGATCCTTCTTCTGGAAACTCTTTTCATCATCCGCTCTTACTTTCTCTTGCTAAGACTCGATGGTCAATACTTGCTACATGACTCCTACCCAGGTAAGACTGCTGGGGAAGGAAGGATAACCCCTGCTCCTGTTGTGCCATGCAGCAGAGATGGCATTCAGTGCATTTGCAGATTTGTGAGTGAGAAGCAGAGTGTTTTTAATGCCCTTTAAACACACCACCTTGCCAGATATGGTGAGAGTTTATTTATATTGAAGCAATGACAGTGAAGCAAGATATAAATGAGGCTAAATTGCATTTTTGGTCTGTTTTCTGGTACCTGTTGGAGGTAATCTTGGCTCCTATGAAGGTAACACTGCTCTGTGTTGAGCTCCTGCTGCGTGCAAAAGTGCCGTTGTATTACAGAGGAGAACTCAGGATGGCAGCATTTTCCATTTGAGCGCTAGATGTAAATAAATGAAGTTAATACAGGGCAATGAAGGGTTCAAACATAATCTGGAGGAGTGTTTTCTGTGCTGGTCAGAGGAATGTGCTGTTAGATTGTGCCATAGCCGTGGTGTGTAACAGATTTATGGCGCTGCGCAAATATGAGCTGATTCCTCAGGACATTCTTGTGTGGCTCTCCCTGTTCTACAGCTGGAAAAATGGGACCTACTTTACCAGCCATTTGGTGTTTTGCGGTGGGCACAAGCCAGCTCAACCATGTGGGAATATGACTGTTAGCACGTCCCAGGGACAACTCCAGGCTTACAGATACAAGAGCTCCTGTCTTGGACAGCCTTTCCCTTTTATGCAGTGGTGCTGATTTCCATATTAAACTGTTCCTGCAATTTCTGTTCCTTCTGCTCCAAGGAGGGCATCATACAGGTTTCTCTTGGTAACTGTTTTCTTTCCTAATACACTTGAGGAATGAATCAGCATAATTCACAGTAACTTTCCCTGAAAATTCGAACTGAAGCCCTTTAAATTCACCTCAGGAACAATGAATGTCCAAATGTCTTTGCTAAATGTCCTTCATTTCTGTTGTGCTTTTTGACTCATCAACCCTCATCCTATGGCATTCATTCGGATCACTTCGTAAAAATCAATTCAGGGTCAATATTATTGGTTTTTTGATTACTTATGGATTGGGAAGAAAGCTCTGGAAGTCTTTGCAAGTATGAAATAATAATGGCACTTGAATTTTTATCTGAAGGCTTCTTTGTTAGTTGTGATTTTTAATGGATTTTTTTAAACCAGAAATCCAGTCTACATTAGTAATTTCATTGCTGTCTTGGTCTTTTCTGTCATGCAGAATTTCAAGATGTCAACCACATGGTGATTTTTGGGTTTGGCTTTTTCCTGATGGTTCTGAGAAGATACGGGTTTAGCAGCACTGGATTCAATCTCCTGATCATTGTACTTGGTGTCCAGTGCTCTGTGTTGCTAGAAGATTTATTCATTTTCTTTTATCCAGAGGCAAATGAAGGTGTTCTGAAAAGGTAATTTGTTCCTGTTAGAACTGGAATAATTCAGAACTGCTAATTACTCTTTATGGAGGTTAATGCTATGTTATATGGACCTATTTGGGATTTAGTATAGTCATATTTGCAGACATTTTAGAAGCCTTTGGGTTTTTAAGTACGTTCTACTGTGTGTCATTCTTTCTTTATTGGCCCTACTGTCATCCTGATACAGAATTATTTTTTTCTTTTCTTTCTTGCAGTATAGAAAAGGCTATTATAAGCATGACTGCTGTGATCATCTCCACTGGAGCTGTTCTTGGGAAGATTAATCTTGTGCAGTTAATTGTGATGACACTTGTGGAATTAATAGTTTTCTATGTGAGCAGATGGATCAACAGGACATTCCTGGAGGTACTGTAGCATGATTTCACTGGGACTTTGGAATGTTGCCTTTTTTTGATGGTTTCTTAGTGCTCTGCTGACAGGAACATTGGTGTGGTTTGTCTCTTCTCAGTTAGATCATGGCAATGTTTTCGTTAAGAGATGAAGTCTGATTCTGGGATTATACTTAAGGACATCAAACTCCAAACCCTCTACATTCTATATCTCTATATCTGTATTTTTGGCTTTGAAGGGTGAGCTGAGCTGATGAATTAGGATGTAGTGCATTTGGCCTTGCCCATGCCATGACCATCCCCAACAGATGAATGAAAGCCTTGACATATAGTAAGGCACTAATTGCCTTAAGCTTTACCCCCTCCCTGTGCCAGTTCAGCCCGGCAGATTTCCCATGGGAATGGTGTGCCAGCCCAGTCCACCCAGCATCATCAGGCCTGCATTTACCATACAGTGCAAACAGACCCCAAACCCTCTGTGTATGGACCGTGTGTTTAGGAGCTGCATTGAGTTCAGATAAGTCAATCTCACATGAGTAACTCAAGCATAAGCTGAGGGATTGTAAAAATAAATCACTTATTGGGAGACTACGTGTACAACTATATCAGGAACTGCATCAAAGGCTTCTTGTGGCCTGAAATATACCACAAATGGGAATATTCTGTTGATACAGGTTGGTGATCATCTCAGCCTGATGCATGTGCACCTGTTTGGAGCCTACTTTGGGCTGGCAGTCACATCCTGTTTCCCTGAGCCCTCCCCAGGGTTGGACAAGAACAGGAGCACCCCAAAGTCAGACTTGTTCTCAATGCTGGGTAAGTCATTGGCTTCAGTACCTTAGCTGGAAGAAGAGGTTGCAGTGAGAACATAAGGGAGGTTTTGGGGGGGCTGGCCACAGCACGCTGGAGGGGTTAAATCCAAACTGCAGGTCTGAGTCAGCCAGGAACAAAAAACCGCTTGTGTGGTTCGTGGTTTCTGACAACGGGTTGGTGAGTCTCAGCACATTTCCTACCAGGCACAGAGGCCACTCCTGCACAGGCTGTGGCTGGGTTTGCTTTGGTCAGCCTCAGTATAAAGGCTGTGCCAGGTTAACTGTTCCTTCTGCAGGTTAACCATTCCCTTTCGTAGCCAAGTTGCCCCCTTTGGGCTTGTCTAGGCACATTGGTGAGGAACCTGTGTGCCAAAGTTGAGGTCATAGCTTGTATTTCATTAGTGCTCACAGTTCCCAGCTGGGGCCAAGGCTCAGTTTTGTTTTGCAAGGTGGTGTACAGAGATATAAAAAGGCAGTCCCTGCCTAGTAATGTAAATGAAAAGATAAAAGCCTCGTGAAGGGTGGGGAATGTGATACAGGCAGCACATGAGAAAGGATCTGAGTGAGGATAGGCTGAACATATCTTTTTCTTTTGGAAGTAATTTGGCTTCTTTATTATTTTCACTGCTGTTGTGCAACTGCCACCAGCTGAACTAAGATCTTCCTGCAGGGGTCCACAGAGTCTAATTCTTAGTTAGTCTTTGCACAGATGAGGGGAAAAGAAATTTAAATGCAGCTCTTTCGTGTTCCTGGAGTTCTTGTTTGCTGGAGAATTTGAGATCACCAAAGGGGTAGAGAAGATTCTGTTCTTATTATTCAGTTCATCCTCTTTTTCTCTTCAAACCGTGTCAGGCAAGACAACCAGTACCAGTCATCCTGGCAGCCAAGGCAAAAGACATACCAAAGTGCACTTAGGGTTTTTTTTACAGTGGTTTGTACCATGTGAGCTATTTTCCACCCTCCCTGGCTTATCTCACAGCCAGTTTTGAACAGTTATTCCACAGTTCCATGAAAAGGAGCAGAACTTTTGACTAAGGAGCAATCCCCTGGTGCCTGTGCAGGATGTGATTGTTTGGGAATCAGCAGTAGAATTGTTCCTGCTTGTATCTGAACCTGTGTTTAAAGGGGCAATACAAAGGTGATGTTAAGGGTGTCCTTGAAAAGACCATTCTACCTTCAGGGCTGTGAAGGACCAGCCAGATGCCAGCAGAGCTGGGCCTTGTCCTCTGTCTGACATTACTGTAGCACCTTCTGTCAGGGAAGGTGTTAGGGCTCTAAGGGCTCTAAGGGCTGTCTGCTCTGAGAAAGGTTATCCTTGCTTTACAGTTTGGTAATTATAGAGAATGCAAACTGTGGGCACTCCGAATGTGATGGATTCACTGTGGTTTAGAGCAGGTAATGAGAGTTTCTTGTCTTTGTCTCCAAGGCTCTGTCTTTCTCTGGGTGTTCTGGCCAAGCTTCAATTCTCTGCTAGCTGAGTCCAAGACAAAAGCAATCCTCAACACCTACTTCAGCCTTGCAGTGAGTGCTGTAAGTGCCTTCATGTTGTCTGCTCTGACCGCAAAGGATGGAAAATTCAGAATGGTAAGGCATGAGAGAAAATCCGTGCATGGAGAAGATCTTTCTGTTAATCTCAGTAATACACTGAAAATATAATAGCTGTTCGCTAAAAACTAGTCCAGGTTTTCAGCCTGACAGTCATCATAGAAAAACAGCATGGTTTGGGTTGGAAGGGACTTTGAAGACTATCTTGTTCCACCCCCTGCCCTGGGCAGGGACACCTTCCACTAGCCCAGATGGCTCCACATCCTGTCCAACGTGGCCTTGGACACTTCCGGGGATGGGGCAGCCACAGCCTATCTGGGCAACCTGTGCCAGGGCCTCACCACCCCCATAGGGAGGAATTTCTTTCTAGTATTTAATCTAAACCTTCCCTCTCTCAGTTTAAAGCCATCCCCCCTTGTTTTGGCATTAAATAAAAAGTCCCTTAACTCCATGTTTTTGTTGTTCTCTTTTACAGACTCATATCCACAGTGCAGTACTGGCTGGAGGGGTCACTATTAGTTTTACAGCAGAGAGTATCAGTCACCCTTGGATTGCCATGATTTTGGGTCTGCTTGGCAGTGTCATCACCATATTGGGATCTCACTGTTTACAGGTACTACTCAAAACCTGAGGTTGTTTTTGTGTAAGCTCTGTAAAAGTCTTTTCCAATGAAGGATACCTCAAGGGTCACCTCTTTTTCAAAGAGATTAAAACTAGGAAACCTGAGATGTTCTGAGCAGAGTGCAGGAATGCAACTTGCAAATTCTCTAGGTCTGCAGTAGACAATATGCAATTATCAACTTGTGTTTCTGTGTATCAATTAAATCTTTTCTTCTTCGCAGAGTTGCTTGAATCCTCCTCTCAAAATTCATGATACTTCTGGAGTTCATTTCACCTTTGGCTTGCCTGCTGTGCTTGGAGTCCTTGCCCAGGTTGTTCTCCTAGTCGTAAGAGAATGGACTAACTCATCAAGGTACCTAAATTCTTGCTGTTAAATAATAGGCTTAAATAATCATTATTGCAGTGTTCCCTGAGAAGAGGTCTCATACACACAGAGAGCCCAAGTGTCATCACAGATAGATTGTTTTATACCAGATAAGTCAAAAAAAAGGCTTTGAGAGATGAGCAGACATTGGATCAAAACTTTTATGTCAGCTTTGGGTCCTCTTTTCTGTGTCTCTTTTTATTTGATACTAAATACTGCAGACACAGGAGATGAAAGCTGGGGATGTGCCTCCTTGCAAGACTCATTTCAGATTTGAGGTGTTTTGAGTAGCTATGTATGCTAATGGAAGGGAGGCCGAAATCAGAGTGCAGCATGAGGGCCTTACACTTCTAGTCATGTTCTTACTGAAACAAATTCAATGATGTTTTAGTACCACAAGGATGGTTTCTAAGGACTAAATATGTCCTGTGAAGTCTGTATTCATTTTCTGGTAGGATCTTCTAAAACATCCAACTGCAGCTGCAGGGAGATTTGAAAATAAGAGTTTTGATGAGAGGTTTTGGTGTAAAATACTATTTAGATACAGGTTCATTCACAGTCTTATTGCTAAATTCAGCAAATGTAAAAGGTGAAATGCTTGTTTTGCTTTTCAGTCTGGATTATTTGGTACTTCTTCACATTGGTGCCTTCTGCCAGACCATCAGCGTTGCCTTGATAACAGGTTTTATTACAGGTCAGTATTGAAACATATTCCAGTAATTGCTTCCATGTTTCCTTGGAACAAGTTTCTATGGGTAAATAGTTTGTAAAGCAGCCATGGAAACATGAATGCCAGGGACTCTTCACAGCCAGTCTTTTGAAGAAGAGATGTGTTCCACATCAATAACCCAGCAGAATCATTATTGCAGTGCTGGAGTTTATTTTAACCGATGCTTAACAGCTGCCTTCAAATTTCACACAGGAGATGTGTGAAGATGAAAATATGTTTACATTTGGGTATTGTCTTAGTGACAGAAAATGCTATTTAGGGCTTGTCACTTCTTTTGGTGGTTGGTGTAGATGTGCAGTTTCACTGACATCAGTAGGTGCATCACCAGGCCTTTGATCCTGACTGGTTGGGGATCAGCAGGGCTCACGTGGGTGCCACGTGATGTTCTGTTTTGTGGCAGCTGCTGCATTTCTACAGCCGTTAATTCTGTCTTGAATAAAAGAGAAATGGCCTTATTAGGCCAATATTTTCATGCAAGAAGTTAATAATTTTGATGTATTTTTAGAGTTTGGTGGGCTGTTTAATTAGGTTTTACCAAAAGTAATTAATTTTAATATCATTAGCCTTGATCCTGGCAATCTTCCCTCTTTGTAGCAAAGGTCAGCGTGAATCAAGGGGCTCTGCTGAAGCATCTCGTTCTGAATTTGTATTTTGATCTGTGGTACATTTGGATACATGTTACTAAGAAACCTCCAGTTACACACACTCTTCCCCTTTCCTGAGGTTTACATTTATAGTGGATATATCTTATTTTACAAATAGGTTCTGTCTTAAACACCAGACTGCTTAAGATCATCCCTGTATCAAAGTATTTTGAAGACCAATTTTATTGGGAGGTAAGTTTAAATGTAAAATTAACTGGGTGAGAGTATATTTAGCACCTTGATGAAGAACTCCAGGTGTTTGAATTAAAAATATTTAGAAAAGGGATATTCCTTTTCACAGCACATTTTGTTTGATGCACAAACACAGGCCTTGGGCACCTTTAGGTGCTCATTGTGATGCTGTATCTGAATTACAGAAAAAAGAAACAGATGAAAATAAGCTTCTAATTGGGTTTTCCACTGGGTTTTTTTTTGTACAATGTTTTGATGTATAAAATATTCTGATACAAGAATGTTTGTCTTCACAGTTTCCCCATTTGGCTGTTGGATTTTGAGTGGAGGATACCAGCTGACTAAGATAAGATTTTCCTGTTTGTCACTAGAGAAAATGAATAGCAATGATGGGTTGAAAGAGCACTGAAATATCAGTTCCCAGGCCCTCAAAAGCCATCCCAGTGGAGGCACAAAAAATTAGTATTAAACTAGTTATTCTTCAGAGATACTCAGTGTAAACTCACAGATGCAAACTTGCATTTAGTTTTTCTGCTTTCTTGGTCTTACCTTAGATACGTACAAAAAAGTTGGCTGCATTCATGATTGTAATGGCTTATCAAGCCAAATGCTTGGCAACTTTACTTTTAGCTCCCATGTTTAAAAGCCAAAATTATGTATTTCAAAGTGTAGTTTTTCAAGGAGCACTTCTTATCTAGAAAAGTACTCAAGTACGTGTTTTTAAGCTAAATTGATTCTGTTGAAGGCCTTGTTAAGCAAGGATTTGATGAGTGAGCTGGGCCAGGGCCAAACTCTCTATCCTGCCAGACTTCTTGAATTCACTGACTGCTTAAAGACAAATCTGTCATTACTTGGCTCGGGCTATTTGGAAGTTCAAATGGCAAGAAGTTCAATTGTTCTGCTTGTGGATGGTGCCCCTGAAATCAATTTGGCATTTGCTGCCAAATCTATAATCTGAGCAGACCTCAGGTCAGCATCTGTGTAGGGACAGCCTGTACCACCACGGAGTCAGCTGCCAGCTGGGGGCACTGAGGGAATAATCCTCAGAGCTGCCTGGAACCAATGCCAAGACTCAGTTTTGTCTTTTACTCCAAGACAAGCAGGGGACTCTGGGGCCTGATCACAGAGCATTCTCTGCAAGTGAACCCTTGTTTTTAAGTGGATTGTGATCCTCAGTGTTTCTTCGTTTCAAAAATAGCTCACATAGAAAAACTCTTTGAAAAATGCTTACCTAATAAAGAAGTCCAAATGTGATTGTTTTTATTTATTCAGCAGACTTGTTAAAAATGAATGAAGAAACATATGACATTGAGGACAAGGCTGTTCTTTGATGCTCACTGACCTCATTCATTCATTACATGTTTAGGAAAGCACATCACTAGTTACAGAAATGAGACAGGTTTTCAGTAATAAAAAATTACTTGCAGAGGAAGGGCCAGTTTTTCTTATTTCTAGATCACAAAAGAGCCCGTGATGTGCTGAGTTAATCAGCTGCCACCAGCCTGGACACACATGGTGTCACTTCACAGTTAACACAGTGCTTACTGTGTGAGTAACAGTGTCATCCAGGCTCAGCTTGTGTACTTCCACTTTCTTTCCAGGAACCAACCAAACAACTTCTGCAACTGCTGTTTTCTGTCTTTAAATGAGTTATTCCATCTCCCTTATCGTTGATTTCTTGAGCAACTAGCCTGGGTGAATGCACAGGAAGGGGCAGACCTATCAGAACTCTCCCTGTGGCTCTCCCTGTCTCAGCAGTCCTTTTTCCAGAGAGAGAATTCCATCTGAAGAGTGCTGTTCCTTTTCTTTCTGTGGTTAGAAAATAGCTGAGCACAAGCTTTGTGGATGAGCTACTTCTCTCTAGAGCCACTATGTCATTTGTGCCTCTACAGTGTCACCCACAGCAAGAGTAAATTGTTACTTGCTGGAGACTTCTTCATCATCACCATAGGATAAATTAAATATTCAGGGAGGGGTAAAAAAATCCCAAAGCAACATAGTTATATATTATGCAAGAAAAACCACACACCAATAAGATTTGAAATTGAAGAAATGGTTATATTGTCCAGATATAGGAAATATTTAATAAATATATGTTAAAAAGTTGTTTTAAAGCATTTTAATAAGTTTCTAATTGTAAATAACGTCATAGAAACAGCTGGTTAAATACATCCATATTCCACTATCCTGTTTATTTGTAGCAAATGTATCAGAAAAGTGACTCCACTGTTACTTGTAGCAATTTTACATTTGTCAAAAACATCACAACATTTAAGTGGACATACCAGAGTAAAAAATGAAACAATAGAGCTGGAAGTTTTAGTGCTTTCAGCTTTCCTTGATTTATCTTGTGACATAATGGAAGGTCACGGTTTACAAAATGGCTTTACAAAACATTGGGAGTGTGCAGTTAAACCCAGCCTGGCCAGAGCACTTCCAGAGGCGAGTTCATTGCCACAAATCTTCTGTACGACCAAACTTGAAGACCAGTCCTCTGTTTAAAGCAGAACAAAGGGACATAAGCACATAGTGGAGCAAATCAAATCCCTCTTATTTTAAATACATGATTTCAGGGAGAAAACTGTGGTATTTATAAATCCAGTTCTGTGTCCTGCATGAAATCCATGCAGACAGATCCCAGAAATCTGCCGCCTTTACCTGTCTATTCATACAGGTCTGATTACAAAACAGGGCTTAGTGAAAAACCAGATTACAGCAGTTTCAGTTTTTATCATTAAAAACAGATTAGATAAGAAACAAACACAAGAATATAGTCGTACCCAAAAAAGATGAACGCGTTCTGGAAAAACACAGCTATTCCTGGGTATACCACTGGTTTTTCTAACAAAAGAAGAAAATCTCCATAAATTTCCATTTTTAAGCATATCCCGTTTCTGACATGTTATTTGCCCTTTTGCCAATTTAGCATATAGGCTCTGGGAGCAATCTTCATAAACTAATTTTTGTTCTGGGAATAAGTGCTCCCCTAGGGAATTATTCCCATAAAACTGCAGCAGTTTAATTATATTCATGCAATTCCCAGTTGAGTGAAACCTGTGTTTCTAGAGGGTAGTTCAAAGTCTGTGACCTAGAAGTAGATAAAATCACTCCCAATATTAATAATACTATTCAACAGTGTTGTGTAGGGAACCAAAATACTAAAACTGGGACTGCCCAGAAACTATCTAAAAATAAGCTCTAAAATTCAACAGTCATTTGAAATATTTTAAACTTCAAAAAATGGATCAGGCCTCACCCTTAACAACATAGCCTCCAAAAAGGATCCACATGGAAGCAATGAGAGATCCAAAAGCCATCATGAACCCAATGAACAGCCAGATCCGAGCCCCTAGAACAAGACAGAGGGATGTTTTGTGACCGTGTCTGAGGCTGGCCATCATGCCTCTTGTCTCAGAGCACCTCTGTGACACACCAGGCACACAGAGCACAGCCCTCAGTGGCAGCTGCAGCTGTACCTGTCTGCCCCAGGCAGCCCTCGCTGTAACTGTCCCCCCGCACCTGTCCATTGGACACCGCGTTGATCCTGAGGGAGAAAAACAGGACAAAACTGCCAGAAGGCCTCTCCATTTACAGCCTCCTGGTAATTGCACAGAGTAAGTTCTAGGAGCGTGTAGCTCTGATCAAGAAATGACCCTTACATCAGGAATGCAATGGTGGCTATAACCCCACAGGCATGGTAGGAGTGGTTGAAGTCTTCCACTTTAGGGTATTTTACAGCTGCATCTATGATTATCCACCAGCCTGTAAAAAACTACAGAGAAAGAAAGAAGAGCACAATGGCTTAAAATACATACACCAGCCTTTATACAATATCTAGGATTGCTCTGGAAAAAATGACATTAATACATAAAATCATTCTTACAGTCTCCCACACAGAGTAAGGTGATAGTATAACTAGTTTTGCTGTCAGCTTGGAACCTACTCCAGTAGTTAGTAAGTGGGTAGAAGCTGTGAAGCTTAAGCAACATGTGGATACAAGAACCCAGAACAGATGTTGTTCTGAACTTTGCTGCTACATACAAGGACAGTATCCTTGTTCTTCCCTTTCATAGAAGTGTTAAGGTTGGAAAAGCCTTGGTGGAGTCCAACCACTAAGGCAACACCACCATATTCACCACTAAACCACGTCCCCAGGTGCCACAACCACACATTTTTTAAACACTCCCAGGGATGGTGACTCCACCGCAGCCCATTCTAATGCTTTACAATCCTTTCAGTGAAGGAATTTTTGCAAAAATCCAATCTAAATCTGCCCTGGCACAACTTGAGGCTCTTTCCTCTCATGCCACCACTTGTTACCTGAAAGAGGAGACTTCCAAACTGCTAATAATCTTTAGCTCCTGACAGCTGACTACACCTAAGAGGCCTGAGAGCAGGGTAAGCACAGCAGTACCAGCACTCCTGCGGCCACCGAAGCGATGGTGTTCCGTTTCTCTCCCCAGTCCACGCACTCCGAGCACCTCAAGCTCTCCAGAAAACCCGACATTTTTCAGCACTTGGAAGAACTGGAGGGAAAAAAATAGGTTTATTTTGAAGAGGAAACCATGGGGCATGGAGCGCGCAGCTGGTCAGGGAGGTTAAAGCTGCCCCTTAAAGACCCGCACGGCCCGGGAGCTCCGCGCAGCCCGTACCCCGAGCACCCCGCACATCCCGAGCCGTACCCCGCACACCGAGCACCCCCTTACCCTCACACCCCTCACCTGCACATCCCTTACCCCCCCACACTGCACATCCGTCACCGTGCGCCCCTTACCCCCTCACCCTCTCACCCCTCACACCGCACATCCTCACCCCCCTCACCCTCTCACCCCTCACACCCCTGATCCCTCACACCCCTGATCCCTCACACCCCTGATCCTCACCCCCCTCACCCTCTCCCCTCTCACCTCACACCGCACATCCTCACCCCCCTCACCCTCTCACCCCTCACACCGCACATCCTCACCCTCTCACCCTCTCACACCGCACATCCTC
>JAWWMO010000065.1:5203826-5233994 GCA_035047845.1 Dendrocincla fuliginosa | reverse complement strand
CTGGGCCGGCCCTCAGTCGGTGCCGGGCGGTGGGACCGGACGGAGCTGAGCGGGGCGGCCGGAGCGCTCTATCGCAGTTCTACCGCAGCTGTATCGCAGCTCCATCGCGGTTCGATCGCTGCTCTGTCGCGGCTGTATCGCCACTCTCGCGGCGGGAGCAGCGCGGTGCGGTGCTATGGGCGTGACTCACGAAGCGGGGCTCTCCCCTCAGGACCCGTGCGGGGGCAGCCCGAGCGGCTGGGGCCGGGGAGGCGGCGCGGGGGGCGCGGGCGGCGGGGCCGTGCGCGGGGGCCGCTGCGGGGCCAGGGCCGCGCATCGCTCACGGGTGGCTTTTCGGCTCTGGTTTTCACAGGAGCGCCCAGGTGCCGCAGGAGAACCAGCCCCGGGGCTGCCCGGCCGCGCCCAGCGGTAAGTGCCCCGAACAGGGCCGGGGTCGCGGTGAGCGCTGGAGGCGGCACATCGCGATTTAGCGCCCGAGCTGTGCCACGTACAGCGCCTGTGACCTTGGCCCTGGGGTGGAGGTGAAGAAGTGAAACTTTATAGCTGTAGTGGTACTGAGGGAAGTGCGTCAGACAGACTGACAGGCTTAAATTACATGTTTCAGTAAGGGTCTTAGAGTTGTTTGCTAACTTTGTATTGAGCACAGGTGGGAATTTGGGGTTAAACAAGCTTCCTGGAACTATACAGTGGTTACATAAGTCAGGGCTTAAGTCCTGTGATAAGCCTTACACCCGAGTAACCTTTGGAGCTATGAAATGGCTGCCACTAGAACGCCAGCCATTTTCATTATTAATATATCGCCGTGACAAGTGGTGTGTTCCGCACAACTTGTATCCGGTGAGTCAAGGTCTTGAAGTGGCTGCCTCGTACCTTGAAGGTAGTTTTATTTCATCTCTGTTGGAGGCAAAACCTCCATAGAACTGCAGAAGAAAACTACTCAATTTGTACTGATCTGGAAGGCAAATGGTTATTTTGCATTGTAGATGCAATAAGCTGCGTTTTGGATAGAGTGAAAATAGAATATCTTGAAAATTTTGTTTGGAGAAAAAGGGTATTAACTTGTACCTTTTACACAAAGAATTACATTGAAAACTTGCACAAACCTCTATCTCTCCAGAATTCCACACAGAACTCCTGGTTTAAACTGAAGCCTTTTTCTCTTGTAATTTCATATTTCAGTCTTCTGACTTGACTACAGGAGAGAAAATCCTGAAACAAAATTGTCATGTAGAAAACATGCTGATAAACGGGCTGAGACTGCTAGCGTGTTTAATTATGTTTGAACTTTCTGCCTGCGCGTCATCACGTTTGTTGTTGGTGTGATGCACATAAATAATTAACTTCCCCCTCCCCACCCACAACAGGAACAGAGACTGGGCATTGCAGAACAGCAGTAAAAGCAGAAACAGCTTCTGAAAGTACCTGTGTGCAGAAAACAGAAGATATGACAGGTTTCATGGATGACTTAACCCTCAGCTCGCCAAAGAAGAGAGAGTCGTCTGTGAGATCCAAGCGAAGCTGTGACAGATCCTCAACCAGGTCATCCAGCAGATCCTCGTGCAGCTCCCGCTCCAGCTCGAGCAGCTCCTCTTCGGCTTCCTCCAGGAGCTGGAGCCGCTCCAGGTCTCGGTCCCGGGCCAGAAGGAACGGTTCCCGCCGGTACCGGCGATACTCCCGTTCCTACTCGCGCAGCCGCTCGAGGTCCCGCGGCTCCCGGCGCTACCGGGGCAGGTACCACGCCAGGCGCTACCGGCGCTACCGGCGCTCCCCGCCGCGCTACCGCTCCCGCAGCAGGTCCTGGTCCCGCGGCAGAGCCCACTACAGAAGGTCCTACTCGAGAAGCAGGTCACGGTCCAGAGGCCGCAGGTACTATGGATTTGGGCGAACCATATATCCCGAGGCTTACAGGAGCTGGAGAAGCAGGTCACGGACCAGATCCCGCAGTAGGTCACCTCTCCATCTCAGTGAAAAAGGTATGTTTTTAGGGACTTCAACTGTGAGAACCTCAAAGCATACAGCTTACTTTAACCAGGCAAATTCTCCTTTGTTTACTGGCTTTATATTGCATAATTGATAATGGCAGCGTGGAAGAAAATCTCTGTGGTTGTAAACATGTATTTAACAAAGTTCAGAGCATATTCTGCACTTGAACTGAAGCTAAATTTCCCAAGTTCTGATGACGTTGGCCACAATTGGTGCTTACACAGATGCAGTGATAACAAAGCTGCAGTTTTTAGGCTTGTATGAGCAAGTACATGTGGATTTAAACATAATGCAAGGCACTTTTTTTTCTTTTCCTCCCTCATTTTAGACAAGAGGGAACTCTTGGAAATTGCAAAAGCCAATGCTGCCAAAGCTCTGGGAACAGATAACATTGTCTTGCCAGCAAGCTTGAGGATCCCTGCTCCTGCCAAAGAGATAAAAAATGAAAAACAGGAGCAGGAAGAACCTGGAGAGTCAGCTGAGGTAAGTATGGACTGCAGTGTTCTCACTGAAAAGGTAAACACCTCTTAAAACTTGTCTGCATGGATGTGTTCTAGTTTAACTGGAGTTTGTGGTTATGAATTCAAACTCTTGAACAAAAGTGCTCTAGAAACCTCTAGACTTTGCCTTAAGCTGAAAGCACAATGGACCTGGGAAAGGTGGTTGATCCACTGAGCCTGTGCAGGCTGTCCAGTAATGACAGGTGGGGAAGGAGCAGAGAATATAGCTTGTCCTTTTGATTTACTCTTTCAATGGGATATTGCCCATTAATCCAAAGAGTTTGTCTTTCTGACCTAAAAGCAGGAGTCTCCTTGCCAAACCTAGTGAATAGTGTGGGTTGGTTTTTTTTTTAAGGTTAAATCTTTCTGCCTTTTTTGAACTGTTAAAAGCTTTTCATGTGCAACAAACTGTTTCCCAGAAATTCCATACCCAAGCACACAATGCATTTTACATCCTTTATTTCTGTCTTATAGAAATCATGACTATGGTTCCAGACATGATGAAGAAAATCTGGTGGTAATTAAGGGACTCGTGGGCTGTAGCTGCTGTGCATTCAAGGGAGGGAGAAACTTGAGCAGCTTAAACTGAATTTTAGTTTGGTTGTGTTCTAGTGTGTTAACCTGAGTCATGGTAAATACAAACCTGCAATAACTACATCAGTTAGATGCTGCTGTTACAAATGGAAGTAAATTTACTAAGGGTTTTACACAAATGGTACAGGCATCCCTTTCATAAATATATGCAATATATTCCAGATGTTGAGAGAGTACAGAAGAAGAGGCCTGCATCACTTGCAGATAAGTTTATTGTCATTATCCAAAGCTCTGCAGGATGGTTATGCAGAACTTCATGCCACTTGCTCTGTCACTGCACTCATGTGACAGTTCATGCTGTGACTGTTTGAATTCCTATAAACTGTAACTGGGGCATGGATATCATGCCCAAGCACCCCTGAATTGGCACCACCATGTTGGTAAAAACACTGAATGCATTTTCAGTTGGGTTCGATATTACTCTGTTTGCATATCCAGTAGCTTTACAGCTACTTTTGATGTAAATATCTGAAACAACTCTACCAGAAAGTTCATTCTCTGTAGTAACTACCTGACCTTGCATGGAATGATGTGTCCTGCCACTTAAGCTGTGTGTGCTCTTCTCTAGCAACCCAGAAGTGCAGCAGAAGACATGAACAAGAGTGGGATGGAGAGAACAACCATACAGAGGAGCATTTCCTTCAGTCCTAATGTAAGTGATTTCTCAGGATGGAATTCCAGTACTTCAGCCCTCCTGTCTTAGGCTTTTCCCAGCACTGGTTTCCAAGTGAAAGATTCTTAATAATGGTAACAAAATGAATGTAGTGGTTTGATAATGACTCCCTGATCAGTCCTTCACCAGTAGAGCACTGTGAGCACTACAATAGTGTGTTTAAAGTCGGTGTTTACCTCTATACCTAATAGCACTGAACATCTGTACTGTACTATAGACTTCAAAGTGCTAGAACATGAAACTAAGGCTTAACAACTTGAACTAGTTCAAACCAGAACTTATTTCAAGTTACATGTTTTAGTACTGCAAACTTAGAGGGAACTTCCTGAATCCCGTGTCAATTAAGTGTACATAGTTGATACTTCAGTAAGCATCAAGTTTTCCAAAAGCTGGAGAGAAAACATATTAATGATCAGTACAGATAAATGTACTGGATTTGTACCCCGTGAATTGTGACAATTTTTAGTACCTTTCCTTACAGGAAACTTCTTCTTTTCCAGAACACAATGGCAAAGCCAGCCCTGCAGAAGCCAGTGAGCCATGTTGTTAAGGAACCAGTAGTTTCTCCAGCAAGAGAAGATGACAAGAAGGGAAGTCCCTATGGGCAGTGGGTTCCTGTCAAGAAGGAGGAGAAGAAAACATTCTTAAACTTCTCACCCAGAAGTGCCCTGTTCCGGGCACGCTGATGGGATTCTCACTGACTGTAGCATTTCACATCCTTCAGTAGAGAGATTGAAACTTTCTGATGGGGTTGAAGATTGTTAATACTAAGTATTTATTTTGAGATCTTAATTTTTGGAATCTTAGGTTTCTCTTTCAGATAGAGCACACTGATCCAGAAGCCACAGATGGGAATCTTGTGTATATTTGTAAATATTTTGTATTGCTTTATCGGACTAGAACTTGCAGGTGGGTAACTTTTTCTAAACAATAGCTGAGTAGCTGTACTTTGGACACTTGGATTTACATTGTGTAACTGTTTACTTCAAGTGAATAAAGTTTAGTTTTGCACTGGCTTAATGGGTCAAGTGTTAGATGTGTGTTATGACTATGTCCTGTATGTTGTTATTTGTAGGTTTAGCTTTCACTTACCTGACTGTTATCACAAGGTACAACGGCAGGTAGTTGCATCATCCTGAAAGGGATCTTTATGCTGGAATAGTTCTTGCCCAGGGTGTGCCTAGTTTAGAACCTTGAGTACCTTCCCTGGATATCTTTCTGGAAGTGGAAAGCTTGTGTAGGATGTATATGTGACTGCTGTAGGTGGAGTCACCACCCCTCCCACTGTCACATACTGCACTGTGAGCAACCTGTCCCTTGTGCACCTTGGAATGCTGAACTCAAGTTACTACAGGCTTGTGTTTATTTAGTTTGCTTTAAAAACAGCCTCAGGGTCACTGTGAGGCAGGCAAAAGGTGCAGTTGATGGAGTGGGGGGTCATGCTGACAGGGGTACAAGTTATGCTGCCTGTAGTGGCTCCACAGCTCACCCAGACCCCTGCTCTGGGGAGAAAGATGGGAGAAGTCAACAGGCTGTTGCATGGACTTGGAGCAAATGGTTAAACTTGACTTTTGTATAAATAACTTACTAGTAAAATAAACTGAATTTCACTACGTGTGTCTGGAAGCTTCTTTAAGGAACTATTAAATGGCCAAGATGAGCTTGGCAAATGCACTAAGGATCATGTGTTTATCTTGTCCCTCTTTCTCACCCTCCCGGGGAGGGTGGTGAGGGTTGGGCAGCCAGGGAGGAACTCCAGCACTGGCATGTGCCAGACAGCTGGGGAAACTGTTTTTTCATGGGAACCTCACCTCACATTTCTCGAGGTTTTTTTCATCTTGTTGATAAACAACTTCAGCTACTGAAGAACAAACACCAACTCTTAAGTTAGACTAAAGCTGGTCTTTAATTAGAACACGAGACTGCACAAGCTGGTTACTCCTGCCAGTAAAAGCTGTATACAGCTGCAGTTATGCCAATTACTTTATCACGTTAAACCTTCTATGGATTTTCAAAAGCAACAGCTGTAATGGATTTTTTTGATACAACTGCCCGCAGAGTCTCTCCCGCCTTGGCCAGGTGCAGGGCTGTGCGCTGGGCCCCAGGGGCTGCTCACACGGCTGTCCCTCTCTCCAGGTTCTGTTTGATTTCGGCCGTGTACTTCCCGTAGAACCTCTCTGCCTTCTGGTTGAACTTGGCGTTCCTCTCGTTGATGTAGTCAATGTCAGCGTCGTCGTTGTAGGGCCGCCGGCGGCTGTACTTCTCACGCTTGTCAATCCTGAAAGGCAGGGGCAGCTGTGGGACACCCACACGCCAGGCCTGGCCATCCCACTACCCAGAGCTGCTCTGTCAAACACCTGAGCTCAGGATTTACTTACTGTTTCTCAAGATCTGCCACCATTCTGTCAACCCCTTCCTTGGATGGCACGTGAGTTCCATGGAGGAGGCTGTCAGAGGTGGGATAAAGTGCTTCCCCACTGGGTGAGAGGAAGAGGGACAGTGGGTCACACAACTATTGACTGACTGAGAGTTCACAGAATCCCAGACCTTAAACACCATTCAGTCCCACCCCCCCCATGGGCAGGGACACCTTCCACTAGTCTGTTCTTAAACCAAACTGGGCTGTTTAAAACAAAACCTAAACCTACTCCCAGAAATGAGTAATTATGCATTGAAATACGATCTAATTGACTAAATATTTCTTCAAACTCAGTAACATCAAGTTTGAAGAAAGGAACCTCATTAATTATTCCACTACTCCTCAGCCTCCCAAAGCACAGACATCTGGGCAGGTTATCAGCCCATACTTTGAGATGGTGTTAAAGATTGTTTAACATCACAATCTACATGGGAACATGCATGTGCTGAAAGCATTTAAGCCTCCAGTGTTTGCTGATTGTTTGGAAATACCACAGGACTTAACTATTGCTCCTTCAGCTTCTCATACTGCTCCAGGTCGGGTTTGATCTGCCGTGTCAGCCTCTGGTACTGGCGCAGCTGAGCTGCCGCGTAGTCTGGGGACAAACAGTGTCAAGGAGAAGGGTTTTATTTCCTGCTCCAGTTTTCACCTGAACTAATGAACACCAACACAGGTGTTCATTATGAACACAACTGGATGGTTAAGCCACTACCTGAAAACCCCAGATCAGGATTTTTCTTCTTCTTTTTCCTTTCCCACCTCTCAGCATCCTCAGCACTGATCTCCAGCAGTTTGACCCGCTCATAGTCCTCTCCTCTTGCTGCACATTCCTGGCACAGCACAAGGAACACTTCAGTTTCAACAATAACCCAGTGGCCAAGCCCAAAACTTAGCTAAAACCCCCTAGATCAGCCCAGTCAACCGCTGGAGCAGGACAATAATTTAGGTAATCAGTAGCCTAATTGAGGATGTGGATTTTGGGAGGGTAACATCTGTGTAAGCTCCCAAGATTGTCCAGCCACCATGAAGTGTCACTGCAGGTACCTGGGTTGTCATGGGGAGCTGTAATGGTGTCTTTACCTTCTTCTTTTCCTGCACCTTCAGCTCCCACTCCAGACGAGCTTTTTTAGCTTCCCAGTTTGGTGGCAGTTTAAGTCTTTTATCTTCCTCCACCACTTCTTGGCTGTTCAGTTTGCAAGCCTCGTACTAGGAACAAAACAGGGCAACACTTGAGCACAGAAACAACACAACCAGAACCCCTGGGGGACACAGGAGCCCCCCTGGGAGGGGGCCTGGCCACTGCTTCCTAAGAGCACCCTGTGAACCAGAATCACAGAATAGTTGGGGTTGGAAGGGGCCTCTGGAAACCATCCTCTCCAACCCCCTGCCAAGGCAGGGTCACCTGAAGCAGGTGACACAGGGACACATCCAGGAATGTGGAATGTCTCCAGACAGGGACACTCCACACACTTCCTGGGCAACTGTTCCAGGCTCTGCCATAACTATGGAAAGAGGTTCTACCTCATGCTGAGGGGGAACTTGTGTTTTAGCTTATGTCTATTGCTCCTTGTCCTGTCACTGACAGCACTGAGCAGAGCCTCAGACCAATCCTCTGAGAGCCCCTGGAAACATTTGTACGGATTGATGAGGTATTTGTATGGATTGATGGATCCCCTCCCAGCTCTCCCTTCCCCAGACTGACCAGGCCCAACTCCCGCAGAGTCTGCTCCAGACCCCAAATCATCTCTGTAGCCCCCGCTGGGCCCTCTCCATCAGCCCCTTGTCTTTCCCGTACCCAGGAGCCGAGAGCTGACCACAAACAACCGCAGGCCCAAAGAGCGCCGACCCCCCCGGGGCCGATCCGGGCCCCGCCCGCGCCGTACCCGCTTCATGTGGAGCTCCCGGAACCGGCGCAGCCGCTCCTGCCGCCTCTGCTCCGCCGCGGGGCCCGCGGCCGGGCCGGGACTGTGCTCGTCCTCCTCCGAGGAGCTCTGAAACATCGGGCACTGAGGGAGGGGGACGAGGGGAGGGAGGCAGGCAGGCAGGGAGACGGCAATTCCCGCCCGTCCTGTCCCCTCTCACCCCGTCTCCTCTCGCCCCGACCTGTCCCTCGTCACCCCCTCACCCCGTCCCCCCTCACTCCATCCCCCCTCACCCCTCACTCCATCCCCCTTTACCCCGTCCCCCCTCACCCCGCAGTCGCCATCGGGGACCCCCAAGCTGCTCAGTGACGACACCGCCGCCGCCATCGCACACCGCCAGCGCTTCCGGTTTCCGGTTTCCGGTCCGTCGCGGCGGGCGCCCCCCAGCGGGCGGGAGGACCGGCCGGCCCGGGGAGTGCCCCGGGTTCGGCCCCGGGTTCGGTCCGGGGGTTCCTGGGGCTGGGATTGTCCCGGGGTTCCTTCCCGGGGTTGCTGGGGCTGGAAGAGGCCTCCCAAGTCACCAAGCCCAACCTCTGGGCCATCCCCCCCTCGTGGCACCGAGTACCGCGCCCTCCAACACCTTCAGGGATGGGCTCTCTGCTCGCTCCCAGTTACTGACAGCTCTTTCTGGGCAGAAATTCCTCTTGCGGTCCCACCTGCCCCTGCCCTGGCCCAGCCTCTCCCTGTCCCTGTTCCCTGGAGCAGGGTCCGCCCCTCCCCTGGATCCATCAGGGGGTTCAGGGCCAGAAGGTCCCCCAGAGCCCCCTTTGCTCCAGGCTGAGCCCCCTCTTCTCCAGGCTGAGCCCCCTTTTCTCCAGGCTGAGCCCCCTCTTCTCCAGGCTGAGCCCCCCCAGCCACTCCTGCTGCTCCAGCCCTTCCCTCGGGCCACCCAGAGCTGGTTTGCTCGGGGGGCACCCACCGCCCTCACAGAACACAAGAAGCTTTGCTGCAGCTTCTGAGCAAAGAAAGTCAAAGTTCGTAACTCTGCTGCAGTGACTGGAATCCTCCAGCCTTAAAAGACAAAGGTAGATTTATTATAAATGTTTATCAGTAGTACCGATGTGCATGTAAAACGCGTCTATGTGTAAAGTCTTTGTATCTGTACAGTAAGGGCAGAAGAGCTCAGGACTTTTGTTTTTCTTTGAAGAAATGCTTCAAAACCTGCAGGTTAATCACTGCTGACAGCAAGATGTTTTTCAAGTCGTCCTGTCAGCCGTGGCTCGTGACTTCCCAGCAGAGGGAATCGCAGCCCAAGCGATGAGGGGCTGTGGCTGTGGCTGTGGCAGGCAGCCCTGGCAAACCCAACCATCTCTGTTCTCTTTTAGCTTCACTTTCTTCTGCTGCCAAGCTCTGATACATGCTGAGTGATTAAAAATATCAAATACAGCCTTACCCAACGAGGAGTCAAGGCAGAGGGGGAAAAAAGCCCCTAACCCCGTGAAGGCAGTGCTGTAAAACAGAGCAGAGGGAAGAACGGGAGGCAGGACATTTTTATATGGTCCTATTGGCAATATCCTAAGGAAAAGGAGAGGATTGTCCTGACATGCTTTGGTTTTTGAGTGTCTCCCCTCACCTGCTCTCTCCACACCTTTGCTGCTTGCTCAGAGTTGTTGGATTTCCATGCACAGGGAACAAACTGCTGCCGCCCTGGGGCCAGAGACCACTGGTGCTGGAAGAGGGGGGAATTCTGAACGAAGCCTCCAGGGAAGGGGTTGATGTTGCTGCACAGTAAATCGGGCAGTGTGTTTGTGCTGTCAAAATCTGAGTTATGTGCTTGGGCCATGGCTTTATCACACTGGAGCTCCTGGCCCCTCTGCCATGAAGTTGTCACCACATTTATGATCAGAGGAGTTTTGGGAGCAGGGGGAGATGCTGGCCTGGCTCTCAGGTGCATGAAATACTGCACCAGCTCCCTCTGCAGCTCCCACCTGCAGTGCCCTTGACTGCCTTTTATTTTCTGGAGTCTCCAGCCCCTCTCCTGTAACACACACACACTGGATCACTCTCTGCCTCTTCCAAGCACAAGTCAGGAGCAGGGAGGGCAGGAGGGTGGGCTTGGGCAGCCTCAGGGCTCTACTCTGCTCAGTGACACAAGGGTAGCAGGGGGGCCTCAGCTGTCTCATCCTCCCTACCCTTTTATTTAATCAGGGGAAACTGACGGGTTTTATGGTTTGTCAGTGCCTTGGCCCAGCCAAGCCCTGAGCTTGGTGGAGCCCCTTTTCCCCTCTCCCTGCTGTAATGCAGCTGGAAGACAAACCTAAGAGGCTTCCCTGGCTTCTGTGGATTTGCTCCTGGGTCTGATGCCAGCCCAGGAAGCTCAGTTCCTGGTGCAGGTGTCTCCCTGGCTCTGTGGTACAGCTGTGAATCCCAACCTGGCCTGAAAGAGCAGGGAATTCTCACAAATCCTTGTGCCAAGGAGCAGGGACTGGTCCTGTGTGAGCTGACAGTGAGTACATGCAGATCTGCTCTTGTTGTCACTTACAGTTAATTTATTTTTAGATTAAAAAATGTTTTTATTTCTCAGGCACACAGAGTTGGCACTGCTTTTTTGGGTCAGAGCTGACTCCATTGTCTTTTCCAGTTATGCCTCCCCTGCAGTGCCGAAATGAAAAATTCCAGTTACATATTGTACAGGGGCCTGGAGCTTGGAGGAACTGACTCATCTCAGTTATATTTGTCCTTTTCAAAGGGGAAGATCCTGGTGGTGGGGGAACAGCACTGGTTATCTCCCACCCTGTGCAGCAAAGTGCTGTTATCAGGGATCTGCAGGGCTGAGTGCCCAGGAAGGCAGAGGGGTCCTTGCAGGGTGCAGCTCCTCAGGCTGCTCCAGCTGAGGGCCAGAGGGGAAGGGACAGGGTTGGGACATTTCTCAGAAAAATAATTGTGGCTCCAGTGTGAGAGGCCACAGTGTGTTCCCAGGATGGGCCGAGTCCATGCAGGTAGTGAACCCCAGCCCCAGGGACCTTTACCACCATGAGAGATGGTGCTTTGAACATGCAGAGCCGTGGCTTGAGTGCACAACACCATGATTTGGGTGTGCAATGGCACAATTTGGGTGTGCAACACCATGGCTGGGTGTGCAGTACCATGGCTGGGTGTGCAGCACCATGGCTTGAGTGTGCAGTGCCATGCTTTGGGTATGAGTGCCATGATTTGGGTGTGAAGTGCCACGACCCTGACCTGCAATGCCACAGCTTGGACCTGCACCAGGGAGGGTCAGGCTGGTGACCCCACAGGTCCCTGTGCCACAGTGGGCCACGGGCACAGGAGCTGTGACCCTGCAGTCCCTGTGCTGGAGCAGGTGCTGCCAGAGCAGCAGGAGGGCCCAGGGCAGCCCCTGTGCCCTCGGTCCCACAGGGGAGCTCAGCCGTCCTCGGTCGCCACGTGTCAGGTCGGTGCCACCCCGTGGGAGCTGCCACGTGGGCTCCTCGCGTGTCAGGAGCGCCCGGTGCGTGTGCTGGGGGCTGCGATAAGGGCCCGGAATGCCGTGGCGTGAGTGCAGCTCTCCTGCCTCGTCCCTGCAGCTGCAGGAGCCGCTTCCACTTCCTGCCCATCCCTGCCTGTGCTCCGTGCTGTTCAACAGCTGCCGCGCTCCATCCTGCTTCGTGATGAAAGGTGCTTTAGGAGCGGAAGAAAGTTATGATGATTGGGAGAAATAATGTACAGGCAGGGCTGGGGCAAGGCAAGGCTGTGCTCATCCCGGTCCCAACCCTTGGGATGGGTGGTGGTGGCAGAGGGACGGGCATCCTCAGCTGGGCAGTGGCATGGGGACCCTTCCCTGCCTCTGATTTTGGGGGCTGAATGTGGGTGGCACATACAGGGCTGTTTTGCTGTGCTCCTGCTGGGCTGGCTCACTGCAGTGCCATCCCAGTGGCATGGCAACAGGAATCACAGAACCATGGAATGGTTTGGGTTGGAAGGGACCTTAAAGACCATCTCCTTCCACCCCCACCACCTTCTGCTATCCCAGGTTGTTCCAAGCCCTGTCCAACCTGGCCTTGGACACTTCCAGGGATGGGGCAGCCACAGCTGCTCTGGGCAACCTGTGCCAGGGCCTGCCCACCCTCACAGGGAACAACTCCTTCCTAATATCTATTATAAATCTCTCCTCTTTTACTTTGAAATCATTCACCCTTCGACCTCCCATTTCCCGTGTCGGGGAATCTCATGGGCAAATCCCCTTTGTTACTGGGATGAAAACTGTGGGCAGGAAGAGAGGCAGCACCAGGGGTGCCCACGTGGCTGGGAGCCCTGGGGCTGTGTCTGGTGGGTGCTGGCATTGACCACACTGGCAAGTCTTTTGCAAGGCAGAAGCTCTGATTTGGGTAAGGAGGAAGAAAACCAGACCAAAAACTTCTGTAGGGACCAAACCAAACTTGCAATAAAAACAATAATCCAGCAAAATTGGAAAAAGTAGTGTATTGGAAGATCAATCACAGTGAATTTGCTTATTGAATCAGATCTTATTGCATGTAGTTGTTAACGATGGTGAAATTTGGAGAGAGAGGGAACATGAAGATGGTTTGGGTTTTTGGTAGAAGAGAAGCTGTTTTCTTTCTGCCTGGTTCCTTTCAATCACAGACTCCTGTTTGTGTCCTGTTGGGTTGCAATTATAATCTTTCAGATCAGACACATAATCATTGGGCTGGAGAGCAAAAAGTACCTGGGTAATGTGCTTAACAGAAATTAACCTGGTTATGTTCGGACTCTATTGAAAATGAGAAAGTGCTGATGGTCAAAATCAATTCCTCCCCAGCCAAATTACTGCAGGGCTGGCTTAGGGTTTCAGCTAAATGCTCGGCCGTCAACAATGAGCAGGATTGGATTGAATTAGGCTCCTGATCATACAGTTCAGAGGATGGCAACAGTTTGTCTTTAATGCCAGCAGTGAACTGGTGGGCAAAATGGAAAATCCACCCTGATTTCTCCCTGGGACAACACAGAGGGTCCCCCTGTGTGTCCAACATGGTGGCCAAAATGGAATATCCACCCTGATTTCCCCCTGAGGCTGTGTGGAGGGTCCCACTGGGTGCCCCTGGTGCAGCCAAAAGAGGGGCTGCCTGGCCTAAGCCTTCCCTGTCCATGTTCCAACCCATCAGTCCAGGACCCTAGCTGGAATTGGGATAATGGTCTGGGAGGTGTGGGGTAGGATGGTTTGGGTTCCACAGCCCTAAGTGCTGATAAATCCCAGCCTTCCCATGGGGATTGATTTTTTCGGAGCCTCTAAGTGCCTGGAGAGTGGGGCAGCTCTTCACAGCACTTGTCAGCTCCTGCCTGGTTACATCTTTTCCCTTAAAAGCCGGAACCTCGCGGAGTTTCCTGGACGAGAGCACCTCAGTCATTACTGTGAATTGGAAATGAAGCAGATTTACAGTACATATCACAGGAACAGGCGGAGGGAGCAGCAGCAAAGGGGCCCACGGCACCTGCCTCTGCCTTTCTCCCCTCTCCAGCTCCAACTGGGAACGTCCTGGCTCAGGTGTCACCCTGGAGCGTCACCTGCCAGCACAACCACCCTTGTGCCTTGGTGCAGGGCCATGTTGGGAGGCACCAACCTGGTTCTCCCCCCATCCCCTGTGGGATGTGGATGTCTTTGAGCTCCCCAAACCCATCAGCAGCAGGGATTGAGAACTAGGGGTGGCCCCTTCCCCAGGGGGATGTGACAAGAGGCAATTAATTAGCTGCCCATAATGGGGAGGGAGGGGACCTGTGGTCCCACTGTCACAATTAGGAGGGAGAAGGAGGCTGGAGGTAGGGATGCTGTGACCTGGGCAGTGTGGAGAGGGACAATCCTGCTGTCCCTTCTGGCATGAGTCCACAGCACTGCAGGAGACCCAAGAGGCTGCCCTGGACAATGGGAATTTGCTTCCCTCCCTGCTGTGGGACACAGGGCTTGGGCATGGCTGTCCCATCAGGTGCACCATCAGGATGTGCCAGGATGGAGCCACCCCTGGCAGGCAGCAGGGCAGGGGGTGCCTGAGGGGAGCAGCCTCTCCTGATGCAGAGGGAGGATAACGTAACATTTCCCCTCGATCAATGAAGATTTTGGTTTGGGAGTTATTAGCCTGGTGTCATAAACTATCTCAAAACCACAAAAGTAAAATAATAAATCTCCCTGTTTACCTCCTGTGCATTGTTTTTAAGTACCCAAGTCCCTCCAGGCATTGGTTCAATATTGCATTGGCCAAATGTGAACACAAATCACAGAGACAAAGCCGGATTTTGGGGAATATTAGTCAGTCTTTGCTGTTTTCCAGCACTTGGCCATGTGCAGGGAAGCTCCCATGGGCTTGTTGGGCACCACAAACAAGTGCCAACCTCGTGGCAAGTGCTGGAGGGCCAGGGCTGAGCACTGGGTGAGGGTGATGCTGCTGTGGCTCTTTGGGATGTGTCCCTGTCCCACATGAGCCCCATCAAACATTTGGGATGCCTGATGTGGGAAACACAGCTTAACCATCATCAAATGTTAAAAGGCAGATGGTTCTGGTAAAGCAGCAGGACTTCACTCTCAAGCTGGGGTTCTCCTGCAGTGCTGGGAGCACAGGGGCCATCTCCTCCCAGTGCTCCCAGTACACTGGTGAACAGCAGGTACCTCACCCACAAACAGGGGTTCATCAGCAGTGCTGGAGGCACAGCGGCCAGTTGCCCCTAGTCTCCCACTGCTCCCAGTACACCACCCCTGTGTGCAACCTCAGAGGGACTGGGGATCCATGGGGCATCCATGCCAGCAGTGGGGCTTACCCCCCTCACCCCCATTCTCTGCCCAGTTCTCCCATGAGCCTGGAGATGCCAGGGTGCTTCCTGACCCCCCAACCTCCCTTCCACTCCCTCCAGCCACAGGTTTTCTTTTTAAAGATGCTTCTGGTCGCTCTTCCCAGTATTTTTGTCTCCTGGCCGCGGCCGCTGCATCCTCCCTCATTATTAACTGCCTGGGTTGGGTTGCTCCGTGGTTTTCCCCTATCCCAGCGGTCTCCCCCCTCATTACCCAGCAGAATAAACCTTTCAGAGAAGAAAAAGAGAGTGATAAAGGCTATTTCAGGCAGGTTCAGGGCAGGCAGGTTCCCCTCTGCTGCACTGGGAGCTGGATCTGGGGAAAACTTCCAGCTGCAAAGAGAAACCTGCCTGGCCACAGCAAGATCTGGGAGGAAAAAGTGGATTCCGAAGGCCGGGAGGATGGTCTGGGATGCAGGAGCTCGATGCTGGAAGCCCAGCCTGCACTGCAGGTGTGAAGCAATTAGTGTTGGGGTTTGATGGCTTCAATAAGAGGAACCCAAAGAAGAGAGATGGGGCCGTGATGTCTCTTTCCAGGGAGATGGGAGATGTGTTTGCTGCTCCCCATGAGCAGGGAGCGGTGGGTACCACGGTGCTTTGGGCACATACTGGCACAGGGAAGGAGCAGGAGGGGCACAGGCGGAACCCCGAGCCCCACGCATGGCCCCTCTCTTTGCAGGGCTGGGAATCACGTTGTTTCCTGTCCAGACACCTGGATTTCAGGATCCCCCACACTGTTCAAAGCCAGAGAGGAGAGGAAGCCGGCCCCTTCCCTGTCCACGGGGAGCCAGAGCAGCATTCTGCTCCCTCCATGCCCCACGAACTGCCCTGCAGCTGACACAGGGTTTGGGTTCACAGGGCTGGAAAACCAAAAGGAGCCCAGTGGGAGCATTTGGGGAGTGCAAAGCTGATCTCCCCAGCCCCATGCACTCTCCAGCCGCTGGCAGCAGGATGTTCCCAGCCAGGCTCGTGTCTGCCACACCAGAGCAAAGCCCTGCTGCAACACGAGGGCTTTTTTATTGTGGTTGTGGAGTTGGATTCTGTTGGGATGTAAACAGGTGCAGCTTCCTGGGTTTCTTCAGGGGCCTGATTTTGGCCCCTAAAGTGTTAAGTGAGTGCTAAGCCCTATAAAATTACCCTTTCAGCTACTATTTCTGCACAAAAGGCTTTCAGCGACAAGATATGCCAAAGCATCTGATGAAGTAATATGTCTATTCTCATTTGTGACATTTATTATTAACAGGGAAAAGAAAAAAAAAACCCCAGTCAGAAAGAACTCTTAATTGAAGGACTATTGTGCCGTGGTAACTGCTATTAAATTAATCTGCTGCATTCCTTTCCACCCACACACTTTAAAACTTCCTGGTTATAATTAGAACCATTTAAAACCAATTTGACACTCCTTGGATGATGCAGTTCAGCTGCTTAATATGGTGAAACTTTGGTGAAAGGAGCAGAGAGGGGCTGTGAGCAAGCTGGGGCTGCTCTGCTCTGAGGCAGGATCAAACCCAGGAACTGATGCTCATGCACAGGGATGTTCAATCCCATGGGGAAATTCAAGGTCAGGTTTGCTCCCCTCTGGTGCTGCTGCAAGTCCTCCCGAGCCATCGTCCATCTTGGTTGAACGTGGGAAATGCTCCTGTAAGAGCTGCCCAGAGCATCCTTCACCTGAGTACCCCCATGGGCACTGGGAGGGCTTGGGATACTATTCTTTGCTGGGCAGGGGGGTGCAAACGCTTTCCCCCTTCTTTGGGAGGCACCTTGGGCACTGTTTCCTCCTTCATGCAAGGAGACAAATGCACCAAAGCAAAGAATGCACCCATGCAAAAGTGTTTGGGTGTTTAAGTGTGGGAAAAAGCTGGGGTGTAGCTGTTCCCTGGGAGCGTAAACAGAGAAACCATCAGGCCTGGCCGAAAACTGGTGCTGAGCCCCAGCGGGTGTCACTTCTGCAAACGTGTTCCTGCTTGGCCCCTTTATCTGTCGTTGTCGTAACCACCTGGGTGGCATTTCCATGGTGTCTGTGGGGCTGCACGAAGCTCTCCAGCACATCCCCGACCACCTCAAGGCACAGCCAGTTCCTCTAACGGGCCCTGGAAGATCCCGTTAGTCACGGTATCTTTACTGTCACCTTCTGTTTCCTTCTCCATTTGGCTTTCAGTTCTGAGACATGTGTTAACCAGGGCTGTGCGCCGGATCCAGACCCGACCCCACAGCTTCCTCACCCTCCGCTGGGATGATTTCCTCCCAGAGCCCACCTTGTGCCTGTTCACCCAGCAGCCCGGGCTGTGATGGCTTGATCTCTAAGGTTTTAGGGAGAAACATGGTGGTTTGGGCTTGGTACCCATTGTTCCACGTGTTTTTCCCTCTGGGGAAGGGCTGCAGTGAAACCCTTGAGTGCTGTCCCTGTTTCCCTCTGTTTCAGTGCAGTTTCAGGTTCCCGTTTGGCTTTTCAGATGTGCAATGCACAGAACTTTGGGCTGCAGTGGCCCCAGTGCCTCCTTGATGTGTTTACTCACCCTTTCAGCCATGGTCAGTAACACTGCTGGTCCTGCTCCCAGCTGGCACCAGCTCCCCCTTGCCCTGGCACAGCTCCCAACACGAACTGAGCCATTGTGACCTGGGCTATTTGCCTCCTTTCAGGGCCAGACCCCACTCCTTCCACGCCAGCACCTTCCTTTTTGTGTGCCCTCCCTGCTCTCTCTCTTGCTGTTTTACATCTCTCCCAGATCCCATTAATCACCCTCAGCTCATTCTTGTGTCCCTCCTTGTGTGCTCAGAGCATGAAGTGGGGATGTGCTCTCATGCCCCATCCAAGTGAGTGCCTGGGTAGATCTGCCAGGAGTGGCAAGAAGGGTTTGTGGATTTTTCCCTCAGAGGCCCCTGCTGTGGGACAGGGACCCCCAGCTGAGGCTGCTGATGGGGAGCTGCAGCCCACTGGTCAGCCCCACAGGGATGGAGCATGATGGGCTGGCTGGGGCTGGCATCACTGCATGTGCACATTTTAGTTGTTTGGGGAGGTTTTTAATACATAAACTCCAATTTTTAAAGTTTTGAATTTTTTCCCTTCTTCTGTCCTCCCCTTTCTTCCTCTCTGGAGCATGATCAACCCCCGAAGAACAGAGGTTATTTATGCATTTGTCTAATCTGTGTTGGTCGGGTTTGGGTTGGGTTCTTTTATTTTTTTTTCCCCTCTTGCTACTTCGTAATTTTTTTCCCAACTTTGGAAGCACGACAGAGAGGCCAAAGGAAAAACAAAACAAGGATATTTCAGCTCCCCTGTAAGTTTGCAAAAATGCTGCGTGCCTGCGCTGGTGCGCGGCAGGGGCCGTAACAAGAACCAGGGGCTGCGAGCCCCGGCCAGACGGAGTAAAATTAGCCCAGGAGGCGGGAGAAGGGAAACATCATCCCGGGAAGGCTCCAGAGCCCAGATGGGTTTGTGTGGAGCGAGTGGGAAGCAGGCAGAGCTCAGCCCTTGCATTGAGGCCAAGCCCAAGCGTGATCTACGAGTGCCCTCTGAGCGTTTAGCCCTGGTCCTTACAGCCTCCCTTTGCCAACCTCCTCCCATCCAAACCCAGGGCAGGGCTAGTTGTCCTTTGCTTCCCCCCGAGCTGTGACGCTTCCCTGCTGCTCCCCGAGGATGGATGTGCCACCATGTGCCATCAGGCTCATCCTGGATGGTGGCACAAAGTGGAGCTCCTGGAAGGAGCTGAGTGCCCTTGGCCACCTCTGCCGGCCCCCCGTCCCTCACGAGCCTGTGTAGGGGCTGGGACACTGAGTCCTCCCCGGGGCAGTTCCTCCACAGTTTTTCCACTTGTTGTTTACAAGCAGAGCCTTGGCAGGAGGCATCGGCTCGGCGTGGTGGCTCTGCCAGGGTTTGTCACTGCGCCCACTGCTCTGCAGTGCCATCAGCAGTGGCTGTCCCTCTGCATCCCCACAGGCACCCCATCCCTGGGCAGCAGGAGAGCTGGGACTTGTAAGTGTGTGCCGGTGAAATGTGCCGATGCAGACCGGATTTGTGTCTTCAGGAAAAAAAAAAAAATAAAAACCAATGCAGGCTGTAGGGTTTTAGGTGTAGAAAGCCCTTTGAGCCCCTCTGTGTGTGTCCCTGACACCTGTGGGTGGGTCTTGCTGCCTGCATGAGGCTCTCTGAGTATTTCTGAGAAACACCATAAGCTGCACTGTCATTTATATACATAAGTGTCCATTAAATAAATGTGGGGATTAGGATGTGTACAAATGTGATTAGGGGACTGATGCTGCTGGATCCGAGGTCTGGGCAGAGAACTCTACTGGAACTCATTTTGGCATTCCAGAGGATAATTGAAGAGGATAATTAGCCCCTACTCGTTAACAGAAGGTGCTAATTGAGACACAGGAGTGCCCAGGGTGGCACCGAGGTGCTGAGGGTGCAGGGCTGGCAGTGGGAGCAGTGTGGGAAGCATTTGCTTCTTCACTGGGAATGGAAAAGAGGCATCAGCTGAAATCAAGGAGGACAAGGGACAAAACAAGCCTGTTCAGAAGCTGATTCAATCTTAGAAGGTCTTCTGAGCTCTGCAAGTGGCATTTACTGCTAAAGTTATGGCAAAGTAGATAAACCTCCTGGGCCCGACAATTTGCTTTAATTAACACCATAATGGAGCTGTGGCTGAGCAGGAGGGAGGGACCCGGCACTAGAGATACCAGAACTGGGCAATGGAGTAGCAGAGGGTTTGCCTCCCCTTCTGCTAGGGAACATGAAAAATAAAGGGAAAAAGGGAAAAGGGCAGTGTGTAGGCAGTTGAGAAGAGAGGCATGAAGGTGGGGGATCCCTGCTGTGGACTGTGACAGAACAAGGTAGACCCTGCTGTTGGCACCAGAGGGAGGAAGGTGTTCCTTCATCACCTTCCCACAGCCAGCTATGCAGAGCTGCCTCCCCAGACAGAGCAGCCTGGCTGAGCTCCTGGGAGAGGGACATAGTTTGTATTTGAAATGAGGAGCTGCTGAAAGGGAAAGGGCTGTCCAGGAAACTTGCAGAGTATTTGGATGTCACTGTGCAGGTTCGGTCCAGCAGCTCCTGCTGGAGAATCCTTGGCAGCTGGAGTGGGGAATCGGCTCCTCCCTGGCTCTGCTGAACCTTCAGACAAGGAGGGGGGAACCTCAAGGAACCCCCTTGTTTGTCTGAACAAGGCTCTTTTATGGGAGCAGCTCCACGATAAACTTGGTCTGGAAAAACTTTCCCCCTCAGTGTCAAAGCTTGGCCAGTCCAAAGGTTGTCATCCAGTGTAGTGACACTGGAGCACTTAGTGGCCTCCTGTCAGTCCCCAGATGAATTAATTATCTTTATTTTTCTTCAGTCAGATTCTCTCCATTTGGGCTATTGATTTGAATTTTAAAGTGAGGGGGATAATGTTGTTTTTATTGTGCTGGGTGGGGAGCTCATGATGCTGGTGGGGGGTGTGGGCGCTGCAGGAATAAATGGCATTATTATTATGTTACGGTGAATGTGAAGCTGCCATGCTGTGGGGTGAAGGTGATTTGTGGGGTTCAGCCTTGTGGCACTTCAGGGTGGTGGGATTTTTTCCCTGCTGGGACCCCAATGCACGCTGGATGTCCATAAATCTCTTCTATCCCCTGTGAGGACAGAAGCAAACCCAATACAACAAAGCCTTGAGCACCTTCGGTGGCTTCAGCATTAAATATATATGGGGAGAAAATTAGCTTAATCAAGTCAAAACAGAATTGATTAATATTTTAGTAAAAATGTCACACTCGAGTTTAACAGACTGGTTAAATCTCAGCTGGAAAACCACTGTGGTTCCCCACCATCTTTTTTTTCTTAAACCCAGACTGGTTTCCACGGCCCTGTCTCTGCCTACGGGGCTGCTGGAGCTGCCGACCTGCAGTGGGGTTGCTGGAGAGCATTAGCAGCTCACCGAGCTCTTTGCCCTTTAGCTGAACAAATAATTAGTAGCGGTTTAAAAGGGCCCTTTCTCCCCCTTCTCGCTCCCTTTTATAGGTACAATAATCAGATAAAATATTTCTGGAAAACTATTTACAAAATTCCCCATCCCCATCAATCTTACTGTTAAGAAGGAGCAGAGGAAGATCTCTAACCTCAAGAAGCTGCTAATGCAACCAAGCTATTTAGTGGTGGGGTGGATATTTTTTTTTCCTGCTGCCATTACTATGGAATACATAATAACATCAATAATTAAATATAAATTGGATTTAATATTTTATGCTGGCGACATGTAATTTACACTCTACCCGAGAAATCAAAAGGTCATGTCTGAAGTAGAGGGAAGAAGTAAAGGGAGATGGGCTCGTCCATGAAATGAGTCTTGCTTCGTTCTGATGGGGAGGCTCAAAAAATCGCTCCAGGGAGGGGAAGGAGAGCTTTGTTTGGGGTAAAGAAGGAGAGTTTGTGGTCACATTGCAAGTTGGATGATTTTCCCTGCTGTAGTCAGTCCTGGATCTGCTGGTTCTTGAGGCAGCAATGCCCTTATATTGATTTGAAGGCTCTCCCAGCAGCGATGGCAGCAGGGCTGGGATGAGGGTGAGTTGTGTGTGCTCCCAGCACAGCCCCCATTGCTGCTGTCCTGAGCATCCTTGAAGAAACGCAGCTCAGGAGGTGCTGATGTTCTGGCAGAGCTCCTCCTGCATTGATTTTTGTGGGATTACAGCAGATTTCAGTGGCTTGCCGGTGGTGCAGTCTCCATTAACACAGTGGTAATTCAGAATCTGTCTGTGTTATTTCTGGAATGTTTGAATTTTCATTTTTTTAATCCCACTTCCCACTGAATGATCAAACACCTTGTCTAATTTGCATGTTCATACAGGGGATTTTGTGCCATTCTTGAGTTCTGACAGCACCATCTCTCTTAGCCATTCGCTTTACATCTCTAATTAATTAAAAATAGGAAAAATGAAGTATCTCTTGGGCAGATGCGGGCTCTTCCAGCTTTTCTACCCTTGGTTTGCACCTTCTCCTTTGTTTCTCTGGGTTAGGAGTAAGCTGGCAGTATCATGCCCTGGCTGCAGGATGAAGATCTCCTCAGAAAGACTGTGGTATCTGGATGCCCAAGCAAATATTGAGCCTTCCTGGGCTCAGCCTGGCCTGCTGTGGCGTGGGGAGAGAAGATCCCCATCGTGGCTGGGATAAATTATTGCTCAAGATTGTGGGTAGAGAGGTTTGGGGCTCGTCAGGGCTGCCTGAGCCAGGTTTCTTTGCAAGCGAGGCTTCTGCTTTTTTAAAGATTGTGCAACACATCTGGGCAAAGCCATTCTTGATTCCTCTTATTTTTCTTCTCCTTGGAGTGGGTTTAAACACTGGGGTGAGACGAGGAAGTTGGGGGAAACCAGCCCTGATGGTGGTTGATTTTGGGGTCTTACCTGGCACGAATGTGGGGGAGGCAGGTGGAGGCTGCCTAGAGAGAGGCAGCGCTGCCTGTGATGTAAATGTGAAAGGGTTTGAACCTGAAAAATAAAAGCTGAATGTTGGGAGGGGGGATAAATCCATTTTATGCGTTGGGATGTGGCTGCCTGGAGCTGCTGGCTGGGATTTGGCTGCTGTCTTGTGCAGGATGGGGTTTGGTTGCTGTTAAAAGGTGGAAATTGCCAAAAGCATGAGGGCAGGCTTTGGGGGATGTGCTTTAGGGAGACGGTGGACAGACAAGGAAAATCCATGGATGCACCAGCACCTCTGGGTGGCCCTTGGAGGATGGGCAAGGATGACATGTCACCCACCACACACTTGGCTTTCCTCACTGGGGAGCCTGGGATGCAATGCTAGAAATGAATGAATCTTATTTTGGGTCTGTTTTGTCCAGGTTTAGTTATTGCCATCACACCAGTTATTACCCAGCCAGGAGGGTTTGCTGCCTGTGACCAAGGTGGAAAAATCCTCATTGATCCTTGGGTTAATTGAACATCTAATTTGTTTTCTTTGGTCTCCATGGCCAAGTTAAATAAAAACTCCACAACAGCTGACTTTCCACACCCTCCAGGAGTTATAAACCCGCATTACAGTCGCTCAGAAGTGGGCAGAAAATGCCCTGTTTAATTTGGCAAGCCACAGATGTGGCCAAAATGTCTCTGTTTGGCTTTTCACTGAGCCATATGCCCGCTGGCCAAAGGGACCTCAGGGGAACCCAGCCCTGATGGAGGTGTTTGGGAAAGTGTCCAAGGCCTGGTTGGATGGGGTTTGGAGTAACCTGACCTAGTGGAAGGTGTCCCTGCCCATGGTAGGGCATGGAACAAGATGGGCTTTAAGGTCCCTTCCAACCCAAAGCGTTTCATGATTCTATACAAATGAGTTGGTTGGGAAGGCTGGATCCTCTGCATCTCCATCCCTGCTGGGATTCAGCCTGGTTTGGCTTTGTGCATCACCTGGAGAGTGGCAATCTTGTCTTTTAGTGGCAAAGCTCATTCAGGTACCTCTTTGGAAGGCTTAGTCTGAGCTGAGCCGCCCCCAAAAGCACTCGGGGCTGAAGTTTATAAGGTCATTACACTCTTGGTGCCTTTTTACAAGGCTTTGGAATCCACTTGCAAAAAGAGCTACTTGTTTGTTTCGGGGCTAAGTGGTTTTGATCAACAGTGAGGCACTTTTTTATACCTCCTTCTCCTTCCCTTGATCAGCACCTGCCTGCAGAGAAGGAAGGATCTAATGAATTGCAAAAGGATGCGACCGTACCTGCCTTCTCGGGGCTACACTTTTGTGGGCTCCTTCTATTTATTTATTTAGTTTTTCCAAGTCAACTATGGAAAATCTACATAAATCCCTTATTCTTGCAACTTATGGTGCCCCTGAAAGTAGAAACACCTGGTTTCAAAGGGCAATCCTGACTCTTAATTGCTCTTAATAGCATATTTTGATTTTATGGATGGGATAATGCGACTTGGGGACTGGCTTTCTTGGCAGAGGAAACACTGGGGTTTTCTGGTGCTTTGAAGTTTGGAAGTTTTTGGTGGAGGAGGAGGGTTTTTTGTGGAGAGTCAGGGCCCTTCTCTTCATGCCTCTGTCCCCTGTTCAGGCTGCAGTAGCTTTTCAGGGGCACAACTGCAACAAACTCAGTGGGAATGAGTCAGAAGTCACCTCAGACTACACATTTGTCCACTTTTAATGCACCAAAATCCACAGTATCCAATGCCGTTCCTATTTTGAAGGGCCAAGCAACTTTAATTCTTAAAAAGATTAATACAGCAAAGTTGCAATACCATTGATACACTATTATTTTCCATCTTTATTCATCCCCAGATGCAGCAGGAATGGCTCCCTTCAGGCCACTCACAACTGGCAAATGCTTTTAAGACCTTTAACAGTCGCACGCTGCATTTTGCAAGGTGCCTGGTTTATGGGCTGAAGAGTCACTCTGAGAAATTACTTCACTAATGTTTTGCAAGGGACCAACATGAGTGATTGATGGACAGGATTCCAGTCACTGATGGCCAGTCACTTAATCTGCAGGCAGGACTGTCCTGATCAATTGAGGAGGCAGCAGCACAGCAAGGAGGAGATGAGGAGATTTACCTTTCCATCAAGAGATTACTGCCCAGAAGAGCCAAAGCCAGGTCTCTGGGAGTTGGTGAGGTTAATCCCATCTGAGGAACTGCATTTTTTGCTTTTATACTTTGATTTAAGGATGTCAATATTATAGAGTAATTTGAATTGAAAGGAACCTTAAAGACCACCTTGTTCCACTCCCTGTCGTGGGCAGGGACACCTTCTACTAGACCAGGTTGGATCTCCAAGCGCCGTCCAACCTGACCTTGGACACTTCCAGGGATGGGGCAGCGACAGCTTCTCTGTGCCAGGGCCTCACCACCCCCTGAGTAATGAATTTCTTCCAAATATCTAATCTAAATTTCTCCTCTGTCAGTTCAAAATGATTCCCCCATGTCCTGTCACTATTTGCCCATGTGAAGTCGCTCTCCCTCTTTTTTACAAGCGCCCTTCAAGGACTGGAAGGCTGCAATGAGGTCTCCCTCCTGCCTTCTCCAGTATCAAGGATGCTCTATATGCCTTTAGCTGTGCCAGCAGCACTGCTCTCCTTACCTGTTGCTCATGCTCTTTCTGATGCCCACAAACCCTTTCTGCCCCAGGTAAAGGGCTTTTTCTCACCTCTGCAAACTCCCCTTTGCTTTGAAATAAGTCTGTGGTGGTCTTTGTGCATTTTCACTGCCCTGTTGTCCTGAGATAAGCAGGCTGGAACACACATGCAGCCCCTGGGATTGTGCCCAGGCTGCTGGATTTTCACCTTGATATTTGAAAGACCAGAAGGGTTGGTGGAAAAATTCTTTACTGTTTAACTGATCCTGTAAACCAGTTCAGTTTGCCCACAACCCTTTAAGGCGCTCCAGAGAGAGACGTGTGTGCATCCATCCTGAAAGCTGCTGCAGGAGGGACCCAGTGCCGTGTCCTCATTGCAATGCCAGAGACTTCCTGCTGGTGTTTGACTTCTCTTCCCCCTTGAAAAGAGACAGAGTCCCTGGCTGGGATTATCCCCAAGAAAAGTTCAGCTGCTCTTTGTTTCACCGCCACAATCTTTTGCAACAGAAAGCAATTACAGCCAACGGCTCGAAGGCTTTACCTCCCCAACCTGCTTTGCCTTGTCACATCCCATTAACTTCGAATTCAGCACTAATCCCTGCCCTGAAATATATAATGAAAGACATTCAAAATATATCAAAATGGCATTGGTATTGATTTATTAATGCTAGGGAATGCTGCCCTAATTGAATTTAGGTCCAGGAAGTAAGTTAATGCAGCTGACAGTGATACAGGAATCCAATCTCCCCAGTGCACAGAGTTAGGACTGTTTTTTTTCTCTCTTTGTTGTCAGTTGGATAAATAACAAATCAATTTAAATTTCAACGAGATTGCTAAAAACAAGGCAGCATCTGCCCGGGCCAATTGCTCGTCCGGGGGTTTGGAGGTTCAGCAGAGCATGAAGGACATTCCCTGGTATTGCTGAGGGTCTCGTGGTGCCCAGCCCTCCCTGGAGGCTGCGGACTGTGCTCCTCACGGGGGTACAGATTAGGGACTGTGTTGGTAAATGTGTTGCAGTTGTTTTGCCATTACGCTTAACCTGGAGGACTCAGAAGCTTCTCCTCCAAACCCCACCTGGGCTTGGACCTGCAGATGCTGCTCATGGGGGCAGCAGTTGTGGGGCTGTGCCGGGGTCACACAGATCCCTTCCCTGGGCTGTGGAGTTGTCTCTCTGCCTGACCTGCCCAGAAACTCTAATCTTCCCTGTTTTGGGGGGATACAGTCAGATCTCTTCAAAGCAGCAGGTGCTGCTCTTTAGTGCTGCCTCTGGGAGCTGCCACAGCATCCCCGTGGTCGTGCCTTGACTTTTGCTGCTGAACAAGTTCATTAACACTAGGTCCAAGCTGAGACAAAACAAATAACACGGTTGGTGCTAATCGGTTTTAGGATTAAGTAAGCGATGCTGCTACCCTGGAATTGCAGAGCTCAGTCATTCAGGGTTGTCATTTTTAATATCTCAGGGCTTTTCCTTTCAAGCTTAAAAACACAAGCTTAATCTTGTGTTTGAAATCCAGTCCTGCTGGAGTTCGTATGGTCAAGAAGGCAGAGGAGCCTGAGTTAATTAAATCAACAGCTAACAGTAGAGGTTACCCACAAAAGTGAACCTTGGTGCCCCTAAAACCACTGACCAGAGAATGGCTGGAAAAAAACAAAACCACAGTTGGAGTGAAATGGAAAAAGAAATCTTCAGCTCTATATCACTTCAGCTAGCCACAGGTATCAGAATATTAATTGCTCTTTGACTTGATTTTGTTGTGGGATTAAGGGCACATTGTGGCTTATGAAGATATTCTAGGAGCCACAAAGATGGATGCAAAATCCATCTGTTAAGCATTTCCTTGCCTGCTGAAATCCAGGTTGCTACTGCAGTAGTTCCAGTCTCCTGCTGCCACCACTGTCCCAGCACAGCTCGGGGCACCCAGCAGCCCCTTTGGCTCTCCCAAACCATGTGTTCCCCTCTGACAGCTCGAAGCTCCTTGTCCCTGTCAGCGAATATTGGGTCCTGAATGGAATTGTCCCTAAGGTTTCAGACATGGTGTTGGCCTCCTTGCTTTGCAGTGAAAACTCTGGATGGTGGAGGCAGGTGCAGGGTCCTGCCTCCTCCCTCTGTTCCCAGAGGTACAAATTGCTGATGGATAAGCCAGCATGGAAATTTGCAGGGAGATGTTCTTGGGTGGGAGGCTATAAAATGTATGGAACAGTTTGAGACAGGGATGAGCTACACATTGTGTTTTCCTCTCTGCTGCAATAGACTGTCGCTGCTTCTGGTGCTGGAGGACTTATCACCTCTCCCCAGACATCTCCATCCCTTCTCCTCAAGTGTCCTTGTCCCTTCTCCTGGGCATCTCTGTCCTTCCTACCCAGGTGTCCCCATCCCTTCTCCCAGGCATTCCTCCCATGCTCTGCTCCATACCAGCTGCCCTGCAGAGCAGCACTGATGGAAGTGAAAAGCCATCATGTCCCATACATTGCTCTGGGCACAGTGTGGCTGGTGCTGGGGAGGTTTCCTGAGGACAGAGGCAGAGCAGAACTGCTGAGCTGCAGAAGGAGCTGCCTCCAGCCCCGTGTTTGCTGAGCCAGGAGCCATGGAGGGAACCAGGCACCTCAGGGCTGTGCATCACTCCCTGCCCCACGTCTGGGTGCTGGAGGCCGTCCCTTGGTGCCTTTTCCAAACTCATAAATCCAAGAGATCAGAACAGGGGGATCCAGTCCAGCCCATAAGTCACGGGACGTCAAATAAACCCATGGACGTTAAACCTTTACTGCAGTGACTAGTTTTAATTTCCTGGCTCTAACAGCTGGACTGACGCTAATGGCAGATGAAAGCGGAGATTTCCCGGCCGGTCCAGCCCCAGCCTGGACGGACGCAGCCAGGAGCGAGGGCTGGTAACAATGCAGCTATTTATCCCCTGAAACTCAGATCCATTAGCCCCAGAGATGTTAATTACAGCAGAAATTACCTATGAAAGACCTTGCTCAGGAGTCTGAATGTTCACAGCCAATAATAACTTTATTTTTTTCCATAATGCTGTTGCCATTTTGGTGGGGGTTTGAGATTGTTTTCATTTTTAGTTAAGAATTCTTTGTTGGTTTTTTTTTTGTTTTGTTTTAAATGTGTTTTTCTAATGTAATAATTAACATTTTCTGCCTGGCCCAGAGGCTTTCTGCCTGCTGTGGAAGTTCACTGTGTCAGCCTTCATCCCCTTCAGCGGCCTCAGAGGAGGATGATAAATGGATATTTGGAGGATACAGCAAAGAAAGAGGTTTTTTGGGATTGCAGCCATTGTGAGCTGCCATTGAAGTGCCACGGGGGAGTTTGTGCCACTGGGTATGCCGTGGGTAACCCAGGGGCATGCTCTGCAGCACCATTGCCTGTGCCGTGGCCTGGCTCAAGGGGCAGCCAGGGCTGGGGTTGGGATGCAGCCTCTGGGGAGAGCTTGGTGTCCCCAGAAAGCCTTTGCGATCAAGCACCTACCACCTGATCCAGCACCCTTTGGAATATGGAAAATCTCCAGCTGATGTCACTGCTTGGGTCTAGCCCTCATTTCCATCCCATTCCCTGCTTTTATTTCCCTCCTGTTCGGGTGGCTGCTCCCAAACATTGGGGATGCTCAGAGGTGACCTGTTCTCCTGGAAGATGGAGCAGATGGTGGGTTGAGGCGCTTGCCAAGCCCGTTCCCCCCTGAGCAGGGAGGGTTCTGCTTGTGGAAGTGGGAGAAGAGACGAGACACTGAAGAAGAAGGAGGATGTTGGTGAACCACCTCTTCTGGCTTTGTCTGAAAGCACAAGCCCTGAGACAGCTGGGCACTGGGCGGTGCTGGCCCTGCACACTGTGCTCAGCTGGCAGGGCTGAGGGAAGTTGTGTTGGTGGTCAAGGACAGGTTTTGGGTTCACAGTGGCCCCATTATGCCCTTGCTTTGCTAAGCAGCCTTGGGTGATGCTTGAGGCAGGTTCCCATGGACAAGGGAGAGTCAGCTGTGCTCACCCTTCACCTGTGTAAAAGCAGTTGTTGGGAGTGGGAAAACCACTGCGTTGTGACATCTGTGGAGCTGGGGACTGGTGTCATCTCTTTGCTCTCAGGAGCAAAGGGGGAAGTGGGGAAAGGCCACCCGTGGGGTGGCCACTGCTGGGAACAGGAAAACAGAAGCAAGGGGCCATTACACAGTTGTGAGGGCTGCCAGGACCCCATCCCTACACCAGTGCTTTCCCTGCTCCTGCAAGTGGAATGCAGGGTTGGGGCAGCCCAGTGGCCGCAGCCCATCCTGGGAGCAGTGTGGTGGCAAGGTCTGGGTCGGTGCCAGGTGGGCACTGACTCACTATCCTGGGGTTTCCCAGGGCTGAGGTCACCCTCTGGCCCAGCCCTGTGGTCCTGGTGACTTCTGCTGGCCCTGGGGAAGGGCCCTTCCTTTCCGCGAGGCACTGGCGTTCCCTGGCACTGTTTGGATCCTGCTGGAGCAGGGCAGCAGAGCCCGGGATATCACTTATTTTTAGGCATTAACATCTAATATTGCAGAGGCCCCGGGGAGCTCAAAGTGGAAAATATTGTGTTCCTCATTCCAGCCCACCCCTTGCTTAATGAGCACATTAACAAGCCCCCGTTTATTTATATCAATCTCAAAATCTCTGAAGACGCTCCTCTCTGTGAGCAGGGCAGCAGATCCCAGCCCTGTAATGGGTCATTAATGTATTTTAAACGAGAGAGACAAGTTTGCGTTGGCAGAGAGTAGGATCAAAAATGCTTTTATGGCAAAATTACCAAGAGTGCCTTTTTGATTGCCTCTAAATTCCCAGTGAATAAATGAATAATAGAAAAATAAATGAATAATAGATATATCAGTGGATTAGCTATTTCCATGTGGGGATAATCAGTCACCCTGTGCCCCTGCCAGGATATTTGTTTAGCAGGACAAACTAGGAAAGTCAATGTGGAAGGTGTGTGGGGACATGAGAAAACTCCTGGTTGCGTCACTGCAGGTGGCAAATTCCAGGTGCTGCTTCAGGTGGGTGGTTTCTTGGAGTCCTGTCTGCAAACTGTGCCCTGAGAAGAGGGCAGGCTCTGCTTGGCCACGGTTCGCTGTGCCAGGAGCGGCTGGACGCGCTGGATGCCGTGTGAGTGGTGCAGCTGTGCCGGGCCGGGGGTGCCGGGGGTGCCCCGGGAGGGGGACAGCGGGCACTGGGGGCACAGCCCGACCCTGGGGACAGAGCCCGACCCTGGGGACAGCGGGCACTGGGGGCACAGCCCGACCCTGGGGACAGCGGGCACTGGGGGGCACAGCCCG
>JAWWMO010000065.1:5173265-5203726 GCA_035047845.1 Dendrocincla fuliginosa | reverse complement strand
AGCCCGACCCTGGGGACAGCGGGCACTGGGGGCACAGCCCGACCCTGGGGACAGCGGGCACTGGGGGGCACAGCCCGACCCTGGGGCTCCGTGCCCAGAGGCGCTGGAACAGCGTGCACTAGAGGGAGACAAAGCCCCACGCTCGGCTGGAGGGTGCGGGGCGTGCGGGAGCGGGGAATGGGTGTCCCCTGGGATGGGACCCCATGGGATGGGACCCCCATGGGAGGGGACCCCCGGCCCTGCTTCTGCAGACGTGGCGAGCACGGCCAGGGCTTTTCCCAGCACAGGCTCCGGCCAGATGCACTGGGGGTGCTCCCGGATGGGACAGAAGCTCCTGGAGGGCTCAGGGACGGAGCTGCAGGAGACCTGAGCGCAGGGATGCGGGGGCACCCAGTGCCCTGGGCCCCACACAAGAGGTGCGATGACTTGTGGCTTTCTGCTGGCAGTGCCGGATTACATCCGAGCCTATCCCATGCCAGGTACTCTGTGTCAGTGGGGTTTGTTTGTTTGTTTTCTTATTCTTTCGTCGATTTCTGCTCCATAGAAAACTCCTTCTCTTTCTGAGGCCACAGCATTGCCACCCTGCACACTGAGCCACCCAGGGTGGCCTTAAAGACAACAAAAAACAGGCACACAGAAAAACAAAATAAATAAATAAAGTAATGAACTAAGCAGAGACTGTCTCCACAGCACAGCTGAGGCTCTCCTCTCCTTTTTCCACTCTTAGCCCATGACCACATAGCCAGGACCTTCCTGTCGTTTCTGAGCCACTGTTGAGATGCTCAGGTGATGCTCTGCTATGGGGCCACAGCAAAACCCTCCCCAGGCTGCAGCAGCTCAGCTTGGCACGGTGCGAACCCAACACTTCTGTCAGTGCTTCACTCCAGCAAATAATAATTAAAACAACGAGCTCGTCCTCTGTGCCACAGCATCACGGTGGAAATGGCCCTGAGCAAGATTTTGGGGAAGGGTTTTGGGTGTTTGAGGTGCGGGGCACCCTGACAGCAGGGTTCAGTGCAGGTGTTAGACGCTGTCTCTGCGTGTCTGCCCAGAATATCCTCTGTGATTGGTTTGAGGGCTGAGGGATGCAAACAAGCTCTTGCTTTAGTTTGTTTATTTGTTTAGAACCACAGTTTGTCTTCTTTTGGCTTCTAATTTGGACTCGTCTGAGCAGCCTCATTTGTTTAGGCAGCTCATCTGTACAAGGGTTTGGAAAAAGTCTTTTCTAGGACATTTTTTTGTAGGCACTGAGATCCCTCAGTGAAGCCATCAACTCCTGTGAGCTTGGTGCTGCTCTGACAGGACACCAACTGCAGTGGCTCCTCCAATACCCCAGACCTGGTGTCAACTGTGAGCTTTCAGGACACTTAAAAAAAACCACCTGAAAGCCCCAGGTCCCTGTGGCACACACAGGTGATTCCCCCTACTGACTACCCTGTGTCCTTGTGCCCTTCTAGCCTTGTTCTACAGGACTGCCAACCCATGACATCCACAGGTGGCACCCTGGAGCCTTTGCCATCACTGGTGTGCTGGTGGTTACATCAGTGAGGGATTTTGTAGCCAGCTTGAGTAAGTCATGGTGATGCCCAAATCAACCTTTCTGTAGAAGTGAGCTCCTTTGCTGCGGGACCTCAGAATTTGCATTTCAAGGGAAAAAGCCTTGTGTTGATTCAAGGGAGAGGGGGAGAAGGCTCCATTTTTCTGTTTTCTTGGTAGTTTGTTTGTACACTGGATGAAAATGGCTGTGTCATTAGAAACCGCAGGTTCCCCACTGTTGACATCTCCATTAATGAAGAAATCATTTCTATTTGCAGGTCAAGAGCTGTGGTTTGCAACCAGTTACACTAATGAGGACTGTGGCATGCCCAGCCTCGTCTGGCTCTGGGCCAGCACCCGTGGAGAATTTGACCCACGCCACTGAGTGCTTTCCCCAATTAACCAGCGGGGCCGGCGCTTCCCTCTTACCTCCCAGCAGGAAGGCTGCTGGTCACAGATGGGTTTCCTGTGGCACCTGAGACCTCCCCTGCATCCCGAGCCATGCCAGGCTGGTTTCGTGGCCGGTGGCTGGCAGGGAGCAGCCATCCCCATCCTGGCCTCAGTCCTCAATGTGCCTCCAAAGAAAGGAGCTCCCAGGTAGGGTGAACCAAGGAAACAGTGAAGTGATGCTGCAAAATCAGCTTTTAAAGAGTTTCCCTGGGGTTTGGCAGCTGGGAAGGGGACGGGGAGGAGTGTGGCTGGTGCTGCACAGATTCTGGCCCTGCAGCAGCTCCACTCACCCCTGGTGCTGCTGTGGCCCTGCATGTTCCTCTACAGCTGGTTTTGGTGAGAGGTTTTCTTTAAACCATCCCACCCTCCCCACACGTGTGGGTGGCCCAGGAAACATCCATTCCTCTCTCCATTCTTCCCTCCAACCCTCCTTCCATCCTCTAGGTAGCAATGAATGTCAGACTCATCCCAGAGGCTTTAAAACTTCATTTCAGTCCACTGAGGACCTCTGTGCTTCTCGTCCCACTCATTGTTGCAGCCATGCTTGGAGGAAAGTGGAACAAGCTGGGACACATCTCCCTCCATGGGCCCTGGCAGGTCCTGTCCTCACAGGGTGTGATACTCCCCCAACCTGCTGGGTACCTCTGTGGGCTGCAAACCAAGCCCTGGGGTTTGGGATCTTAATATTTCAGATTAAACACCAGCCATGGGGTGTCCTGTGGGCAGGGGAACAGCTGGGGAAGTGGCAGCTCTTTATGTCCTCCATCAGTGATGTCCCCTCTGAGCCAACAGTCCCTGGGCAGCCTCCTGATGCCAAAATCCACCAGAGCCTGACTCCTCCTGGCTCCCCTGGACCTCCAGAGCCTGCACTTCCTCAAACAGAAGCGGAGCAAAGCCTCAGTGAGTGACCTGGGGCAGATCACTAGCCCCTGATGGGAAAGTTCCTTCTCACAGTGGGCCTGTGTTGGGAGGGACAGCTGGGAGAAATCAGAGGGGAGGACCAGCTTTCTGTCCTTTATCAGGGAATATAATTCTGCACTTTCCATCCCTGATACTTAACACAAAGGAGGAATGTGCAGTTATGTGATCACAGTTTGCTGCAGTGAATTATTTAGTCAGTCTGTCCTGCAGCATGTTGTTGAGGCTAATGTTGCTTGTACTAATGTAGGAAATCATTAAAGATCAATAAAGAAATCATTAGCAGTGTGACGCCCTTACCGAACCGCCTGAGCTACAGATATCCCACTTAATCCGGCCATAAAAACGGCACCATGAGCTCATTTTAATGGGTGTCAGCAAGATTGATTGGCCAGGGGCAAAGGTTATAACAGCAATTTGGGAGCAGGGCTGCTAATGCACTTGTAACTCTTTGGTGCGCTTTTATGCAAGTTAAACAGAAAATGCCCTGGAAACCACACCGAGTCCTCCTGTGCAGACGGTTTAAAAGACTTTCGATGTAATGCAAGATTTAGGAAGAGAAACAGCACAATAGAGAAGATGGATTTGACTTAGTTAAAGCAAAACAAGCCATAACACAGCTCAATAGAGATGACTCCCAGGAGGCTCTCATGGGGCTGGGAACACAAGGAGGGGGTTTGGGTTTGGACCCTGATTCCAGTGTCCCTTTCCAGGCTTTGGCTGGTTCACCTTCTGCTTGGCAGGGTTGTCATGGAACATTCAGCTCTGCTCACCTTAAAGGTCCTCCAGGCACAGATGTTCCCTGGCATCAAGATGTTTCCAGAGCAGGGCTGTCTCCCTCTCAATGCTGAAAAAGTACCAAAGACTCAGGAAAAGCCATATTTGCATAACAAGGCCAGTCTCCCAACAATCCCGATGAAGGGCATTGGAGTGAATAGGCAAATCCCAAGACCGAGAAGGGGAAATTGTGGTGGTACCAGGAGCACACTAAAGCAATTAGTGGGCAGTGTTGCCGGGCTCCTCCGTTAAATTCTGTGGTCACTCTCATTTAATGAAACCCCATCCCAAGGAAGACACATCAGCTGTGACCTCCTCATACTTCACGCTGGCCACAGGCACACCACAGTGGTATCAAGAGTGATGCGAGGCATTAAGGAAAAGTACTTATTGCAGGAGAGAGTCTAATGAAAAAGCTCAACCCCACTGACCAAACTTAGTGGGGCTGAAATAATGGCAGTGTGGTTTCTCCTTCCTCGCTCCTCGGGTTTAAATTACTGGCACAGGGAGAAAGTCTTGTGTTAATTAGTCTTTTCCTTAGAGGTTTCTCCTTTGGGATGAGTGGCTGATTTGGGAGGTTTTGCCCCAATCCCAGTGCATTGGGACAAGTTTGGGTTTGGTTTGGGTTCATTTCCACACTGTGGTGAGTGCTCACATGCCACAGCTCTGTTTTCATCAGGGCAGCATTTGTTCCCTTCCCTGCCCAAAAACGCATCACAAAATTCCATTTATCCTCACATATGCTCCTTCTTGACCAGACCAAACTCTCAGAGCCACATAACAAGTTGAACATCAATTTGCATTTAATTCACTCAGCTGAAATTTATTCTGTTAGAATCGTATCATAGAATCATGGAATCCCAGAATGGTTTGGGTTGAAAGGGATCTTAAAGCCCATCTCATGCCACCCCCTGCCATGGGCAGGGACACCTTCCACTAGCCCAGGTTGTTCCAAGCCTCCTCCAACCTGGCCTTGGATACTTCCAGGGATGGGGCAGCCACAGCTTCTCTGGCTAGCCTTGTAAGCCACCTTTCAGCCCAAAATCTGAAGCTGGCTGGTCCTTTCCAGGTTGTCCCTGACCCACATCAAGGGAAATGCATTTTACACAGGGCTGCCTTTACCCTTGGCAGTGTCCCTGGGACAAGCACAAGCACTGAGTTACTTCTGGGTCAAAGTAACAGTGCAGAGGCTTGTTAAAATCTGGAGGGGGATGAGCAGTCATCCATAAAGTTTGTCTTTTTGTGGTGGGGCAGAGAAGGCTGGTCTTTCCTTGAAAAAATAGTGCTTCCAGTTAGACCAGAAATTAGACATTTCTTTTGGGTTAGAATCAAGTGAAACCATCAGGCTGCTCTGGGCTGAGTTGTTGCTGTGAAACTGCTGCTGGAGAGGGACTGCTCTGTGGGTTTCTCCAGGAAGATCCCAGGCCCAAACCATGGGCAGGCATTTCCAGCAGCGTGGCACACACTGTTTGCAGGAGCCTTCCCCGAGCCCTTCTGCTCATCAGCGACGACTGATGTTGTTTGCTGTGCTCTATTTTAAAGCACTGAACGTTTAATTATAAATGGCACAACAATCCATGGCTAATGAAGTACCGAGCCCAGCGGATGCAGCTTGCATTAGCTACCACTCACTCCTGACAACTTAATAAAACCCTTGTTACTCACCTCCAGCTGGGAGAGAGGTTTGATCCCTGTTTAATAAGTAATTTCTAATGAAAAGTTTGGGGCTGGTAATCAAGGAAATGCACTGGCCGTGGTTGCACCTCTGGTGTTGGTGCTGCTGCAGCTGCAGCCGCTGCTCGGGGTGGACTGGGAGAGAGAAACCCCCACGCTCCATGATCTGCATCCCCCACCAGGGATCCATCCTGAGAGAGGAGATGAGGACCAGGGATAAATCCCAGGAGAGGAGGTGGGGACTGGCACTGGCTGGGCTCTGTTGTGCTTCGGGCTAAGAAAGCTGCATTTTCGTCCTTGCTGTCCTTTCTGGGGAGGGATGAGGGGCGTGGCAGCAGAGGCAGCCCCAAGTGCCCTGTCCTGATTGCCCCTGGTCTCCAGGGATGGGATGCAGCACTGGGGTGCTTGTGGGAACCATAGGAGGAGCAGAGAGTCCAGGCTTGGTGAGCCACTTGGTTTTGGGAACTGTCAAAAACTGTTATTCTGTGCTTTTTTTGGCTATTTTTTGCTGGGTTTTTTTTTTTGGTTTTTTTGCTTTTTCCTGCAAAACCAGTGTTGATTTGAGGTTTGTTCCTCCCTCTTCTCCTCTAGGCCAGCCCAACACCATGGACCTGCATTCTTGCTTGTGAAAGGCCATCCCAGGTTCCATGGTGGTCCAGCACCACGTCCACCTGGGAAGTGGGCTGGCATCCCTCTCCCTACCACCACTGCCCCCCCACCATGTGCAGGAGAAGAAAGAAGTGAAGCACTAAAAGACAGTAGTTCAGCACAAATCCTCACTAGAAAGTAAAATCCCCAGTGGGGTTTGCAACACTGGTTTTTCTTCAAGCTCCAGAGAGCTGCAGGTGGGGGGGGGGGGGTGTTCACTGGAAGCCACATCTCCTTTCCTACTACAAAACTCCCCAAGTGTGCTGGGGGCTCCAAACCATCCTGGGGTCACCAGTGACTTCCCCAGCGTGGCTCAGACTTCTCCTCAGGGCCGCAGCCCCAGCAGCTCCAGAAGATGCTGCGTGTTGTGCCTGCAGCATCACTGAGAAAAAACAGTGATTTCAGGATTTCAGGATTTCATGCAGCAGCTCTGTCTGGTCAAGCTTGGGGGGAAAAGTGCCCTTCTGCACTTCCTCCTGGTCACAGGGATGGTGGTGACAGAGTAGGGGCACTTGGGTGAGGGGGGATGCTGAGCCCTGGGGTCCTGGGAGCAGCCTGGCCCTGTTCTAAGAGTGCTTCCCCATCACCTTTGCCCCCTCTCTGTGCTCCCCAGAGCAAACCCCCAGTGGTTTTGGGGGCAAACATGGTGCAAAGCCATGTCCACAATGGTCTGGTTCTCTGGTGCTGGTGTCAGTCCAGAGGGACACCCCAACTGAGGGCTGGAGCTTCCTGCAGCTCTTTGCCCTTGCAGAGACCGTGTCTGCAGCTGAGGAGGGGAGCAGGTTGTGCTGTGGGGTGAGCCAGGTCCTGGGCAGCCCCTGTGCAGGGCTGGTTTCACATCACTTATCTGGGCCACAGATAAGGGGACTCTCAGCCCGTGTCTGTGTCACCGCAGGGTTCCTGTGAAGTTCAACAGTGCCTGTGGCCAGCAGGTTTCGAATCCTTCCAAGCACTGCAGAACCAGAACCCCCATCCCTGTCCTCACACAGCACCCACTCCTCGCTCTGCCACTGCCTGCAGTGTTCCCCCAGAGCACCCCGTGGCACCCCAGGGTGGCTCTGCTGCCCACAGCAAGAGGGATGTGCAGGTCCAGCCCCACGGGCTTGTGGTGAGGGTTTGGATTTCCCTTTAGCCTGGCGGGACAGCTGGGGGGAAGTAAGTTCAGCACTAAAAGTTGTTACTTTCTACACTGAAACCTTAGAAAAATTGGTGCCTGAAACAAAGCGTTTCCTCCCAAGCTAAAGCCAAACCTTGCTGTAACTTTTTTCCCCCTTTCTGATCTGCTTTTTAGGTTTGGATCCTTGATATTTTCTCTTGCAGTTCTCAAAATTGCTCAGGAACTGGGAGAAACTGTATATTGAGTGGATTCTTGCACCCAGAGAAGCTGGGGAAAAGCCAGCACTTATTTGCTGCCCAGGCCCAGACTCAGTGCTGGGATCCCCCATTGCTGGTCACCCGTCACTCATCAGCAGCACAACACCACACATGCCCTGACCTGTCCTGGTTCCTCCCAAACACGAATGAAACGTGGCCCTGCGATTTATTTTTAGGTTCCCCCCATCCCAGGCTGAGTCACCTGCAGAGTCTGTTCCAAACTGATTCAAAGCAAATTAAAAAGAATTCAACACTTCAATCTCGGAGGAGTTTTGTTTTAGTAGGAGACTTGGAGATGCCTGTGGTGAGATGTGAGCCCCCCCAGCACCTCCTGTCCCCTCCATGTGCATCAGCAGCACATACTGGAACCCTCATGACCCCGTGGGTGTCTTTGTGCTGATGTTGTCCCCAGGAAAAGCCACCTCCCAGCTCTTGCTGTGGCTCCTCACTGGTCAAAGCCACCTGCCTGATCCTGCTCCTGAGCTCCAGAGCTTGAAGGACCTCACATCTCACACATGGTGGCTTTGAGAAAACCAGAAATATGTATTTTCACCCAGAAAAAATGCCTCTCTGTTAGCCTGAGTCACTCCAGCTGAAAGACACCCCAGGCTTATAAAGGTGCTGCTGACCCAGGATGAACTGGGAAGTATGGTGGGTTGTGCCTTGGTTTCCCTTATTGCCAAGCCAGGAGCTGAATCCCTCTGCAGGAAAGTGTTTGACTCCTGAAGGGAAAAGGCTGTTAGAACCCTGGATGCTCATCCCCCTCTTTTGGAATCCTGGATGCTTATCCCCCCCTTTTGGAATCCTGGATGCTCATCCCCCCCTTTTGGAACCCTGGATGCTCATCCCCCCCTTTTGGAATCCTGGATGCTCATCCCCCCCTTTTGGAATCCTGGATGCTCATCCCCCCCTTTTGGAACCCTGGATGCTCATCCCCCCTGCTCTGGCCCTGCTCAGCTCCTCCTGGGGGCTGGGGCAGGGCTGGCCTCCTCCAGGGACACCTGGGGCCCTCCACGCTCAGGGGGGTGACCCAGCCCCTCACTGGTGCCTGGGACCTCCAGGGTCCCTCCTTGGGGATGGGATGCTTGACCTCTGCATCTGTCCAAGGTCCTGGAGATACCCAGTCCCCTCGAGGGTCCCTGTGCGGTCAGAGGTGCCCCGAGCATCCCTCTTGTTCCTCCCATGTGATACAATTTCAGATAAGAGGTTTGGGGTTTCTTTCTTTGGTTTTTTGAGACAGGGGACAGTTTTTCTGTTTGAAGAGGAGAAAAAAAAAAAAAAACAAAACACCCAAATAAATTTCTTTGGAGCTTTATCCTCTTAGAAGATCTGACCTTGATCTGCTGCGCGGGAGATAATTGCGCTGTGGGTCCGGGAGGTAGCGGCACTAATTGCACTGCTGGGGGCTGGGGCTGGGCGCTTTTTTTCTTTTTTTTTTTTTTTTTTTTGGTTTCTCTGTTTTCCCCTCTTCTCTCTTGCTCTGACTGTGACTCACCAGCAAAGACATGAGTCCCTCCGTTTAGAGAAACCGCACAGTCTGAAGAAGTTTCCCACGGTCTGCTCTTTAAATAGCGCTGCGAGCCGTGGCTGGACCACGCCGGTGCTCGAGCATCGCTTCCCCCATCCCCTTCCCCTCCCGCGCGCCTTCCCCTTTCCCTCCACCGCGCCAAAAAGCACCCCAGGGAGGAATTTTTCCCACCACTGCTTCACCCCAAACCCCTCAGGAGCGCCCTGAAGGGCCCGTGGGTGATGCCCAGAGGTTTCCTGCCCAGGCTGGCAGCCAAGCCGTGGCTCTTCACAGCCAAATCCTGTTGGTGTCACCTGCCACCGCCTTCGTGACAAGCGCCCCACGGTGCTGCTTCCGCCCTGGGCTCACTCATGACGTTGCTGAGCTTTTGCTCGAGAAGTTATTAAAAAAAAAAAGGCAAGAAAAAAAAAGTGGTGAGAAAGGAAGGAACATGCCAGGGGCCTCTGCACACCCTTCCAGTAAGCGAGTCAGCACAGAGGGGGGGCAACAGCCCCTTCTGAGAAGCCCAGAGAGCCGGGGAGGGGCAGCGGGGCTGGGGGGTTTCTGTGAAAGCAGCCGGAGGTGGGGACGGACGTGCTCCCCACCACACACGAGTCTCCCCCATCGCTGTTTCTTCTTGTGAAGAACCTTGGGCAGGAAATGTAGAATTTGAACGTGACGCTGGTGCCATCAGACAGCCCTTCAGAGGGACCCCCAGACCTTCCCAGGGACCTGCAGGCCATGCTGGGAACCATCAGCCCTCCCCATGGTGTGGGTGCAAAGCCCTGTGCTGGCACAGGGGAAAGCTGGGGTGTTGTCACCTCTGCTCACATTTTGGAGTAGAATCAGGGAATTGCTAAGATTGGAACAGCCCTCTGAGATCAAGTGCGAGCATTAACCGGCACTACAAAGCCATCACTAAACCATGTCCCCAGGTGCCACATGTGGTTTAAGTGCTAAACCTTCCTGGCACTGGCTACAGTGAGATGCTCACAATAGTAATAATAATCACAATTTGGACCGTGAAGTAATTTATGTACATTTGCAAAGGGTGAAATTCTGCAAAATTTGTCAAGCAGTGGCAAAGTGTCCCCGTCCTGCTGTGAACAGGTCACTGTTCCTGACATTGCCATGTCCTGGCTCCTCCATGGTGGGGATGCTCCTGGCCCTGGGCAGATCCCTTGGGCTGGAACAAGCCAAAATTCCCAAATTCCCAGTGTCCCAGCACCCACCAGTGGCTTCACCCGCCGCAGTTCCTGCTCCACTTACAGCCCTCTCCTCCCTCCCTGCCACATCCCAGGAGCTGGGAGCAGCCCTTCCATTTTTCCACCCTCTTCTGTACCATCAGCGGAAGATTAAGTGCAGATTTGCTGCAGATGTGATCAAGAGAAACAGCTGCCTGTGAGGGGGGAAAAAAGGACAAGAAAAAGGAGGAAAAGGAAGGAACAGAGGCAATGTTATTTAGCTTAGCAGAAGGGGCGTTGTGTGAATGAGAACAGAACACCACACGCTGAATCCTTTAAAATTCATCCCTGATCTTTAAGCCATTAGTTCTTCTGGTTTGGATCTCTTCCCACTGGAGGAAAGAAGTAGCTTAGTAGCAATCCTAATAAAAATTTTTGTCTCTGAAATAAAATATAAAACTTGCAACATGGATGGCTGGAGAGAATCAGTGACCAGCTGGTAATAAATTAGGTGTGTTATTGGCATTACAGCAGCTCTTCCCTCCCCCCTGGAGGGATGAGGGTCCTTTCCTGCACCTGGCAGAGCCAGCTGCTGTGTTGGAGGCTCATGCTGGCATTTCAGAGCTGGTCATGGTCAGACTCACCTGGGACTCAGGGCTTTGACCCCATCCCATTCCCCATCCAATGTGGCTCTCAGGGATGTTTCTGCAGGATGGATTTGAAGGGGACCTTGTTTCTGGGAGCAGATGCCCAAGGTCAAGGCTGGGCTGGGTGTGAGGTCCAGTTTCTGGAATCCAAACCCACCACCCCACCATAGTTTGCTGCACCACCGATACTTTTGAAGCAGGACAGGGTAAAACGTCAAGAAATACAGATTTTTCCCTTAAACCAGAGACCACCTCACTCTTGATCAGGACCTTGAAGGACTTTCCTGGCCTGTGGCTCTTTGTGCCAGCCATGGCTGTGCTTTCTCTCCTTGACATGTCTGGGTTGAGCACTATTTTGGAAGGCAAGACAACATCAATATCTGGTTAACAGTTTCTGATGAGCCAAAAATAAGATGTGCAAGTCAGAACCAAAATTACCATTGTGGCGTAGCCCAAGAAACTCTCCCAACATGCCTGTGTCCTGTACTGGTTTTACTGGTCTGAGAGAAGTTAAACGAAGACAATGCCAAATGCTTTTGGATTGGCATGTTGGGTGTCTTGAAGACAAAAATAATTTCAGATTTTAGTTTAAAAATAAAGGTGAAACTTTCTATTTAAAAGTGAAAGAAATGGGTGGGGAAAATGAGGTGTTTGTGGAAAAAAACCCCAAATCTCAGCCAAGCTACAACTTGGGCTTTTTTTTTTTTTAAATGGGCCAAAGCTTTTAATGAAAAATGATGTGAATCTTCTTGATGGAGGCACCTTCATTGTGAAAAGTTAAATGTTCTATAAATTGCAGGTATTAATTCAACTGTATCAGTTTCAAATTCTGTGGAAATACAAATATATATATGCCTGTACACTATAAGAAGGGGCTGGGTGACTCCTCAAGGTCTCTCTTCCACAATTCCATGACTATATGAATATACCAGTATTTTCTACTGTCTTGTCCATACATCCAAAATTTTCCCAGCATATTTTTGCCTTTTGATTTGGTGATAGATTTTAAAACCGACAAGAACAATGAACCAAAGAGGTCAGATTCTTAAAGCAGGAGTGTGAAGGGCACTGGGAAGAAACGCTTGTGTTCAGGAGTTGTGGTTTCCACCTTGCCTCTGAAATCCAGACTACTCATTTTTCTGTTTGACATGAACCCTCCTCTCTCCAAGCAGTGCAGGGTGTGAGGGAGGGTTTCTGTCACCCAGGGATGGATGCTCCATACCCACCTGCTCTGCTGAACTCCCCCGTGGGTGGTGATGTCTCCACATCTTGATTTGCTCTTTCTTTTCTTTTCTTTGTGGTTTCTTTTTAATTTATTTTATTTCTTCAAGGTCTCCAAATCCACCTCTGCCCACAGGCTGTGGGGATCTCACTCCTGTTTCTAACCACTTCTAAAGCTCCCTGATAACGAGCTGCAGCCTCCACGTGCTCTCGTGTGCTGCTGCTCTCCAGCACGGCAAACCCAACGTGTCCCACCAACAGCAGCAGGTCCTTTATGGGGGGAAAGTGGGGATCCTGGCCCTCCTGAAATCATTGCCCCAAAACCTGCCCTGGCTGGGCCCCACCCTCCCTGTCTGCCCCCAGCCCTGTCCCCCCTGCTTGGCAGGTGCCCCTCGAAAATGCACCACTCGCGATGGCCTCGGCTCCCTTGGCTTCTGCAGGAAACTCTTGGAGAACGCACGCTCTGAGACCACAGACCAGACACAAAAATTCACTTTCTTTGCCATAAATTGTTGTTTGGTTTTGCCACTCCATTTGCAAGAGCAGCGGTTGAAAGGGGTGAGTGATTGCTGAATGATCCTTGGGGTATTTCAGAACGGACAGCTGTATTTAAAAAGGGAAGCAAATTTCCTCATGCTCTGTAGACGAATTGAGGTTTGGGGGTTTTTAGACTTTCTCTCTCTCTGTGAGGCTGGAAGTGGAGAGTCTTTGGCCCCATGTGGACCTGCTGGCCCCACTGCTGTTATGCTGATCCTGATTGGAAATGCAACAAACCCCCTTAAGGCTGGTGGCAGACAGGATGGGGGGATTTGGGGTCATACCCCAGGTCACTGCCAGCCCTCCCCACTCCTGCCTGTGAATCTGGGTTCAGGCAAAGGGCACTGGTGTGACCACACTCAACCAGCATGTGACTGTGGCGTGACCCGGCGGTGGTGTAACCACAGCCCATGGGGGTTCTCCCTTTGAGTGCTCCCGGATGAAATGCCCCTGCTTGGCTGCTGCTTCCAGGGGCTGCATGGCCCTCACCCATCACACATCCCAGCACCTTCCAGAGGCCTGCAGGGCACTTGGATGGGTGTTGCAAACTGCTCCAAGGAGCTGCTCATGGTCCCACAGATCTGCTGGCACCATAAGCTTTCCTTGGCTCTCAGCTCACTGCCACAGGAGCAGGAAGGAGCATGGCCAGCCCATCCCCTTGCTCTGCCAATGCCGCTGTTCCCAAAGCCCCTCCAGGTTCTGGTGATGCCCAGGCAAGTGCTGGATCTGTGCCCGAAGGCATCACAAAGTTGCCTTGAATACTTTGTCCCCTCCTAAACTAGTTTTGTCATTTATGTCTTTTTCCCCGCCTTGTCCCAGGGCTGTGGTTACCCCTGTGGGCAATTCCCCAGACCCACTGCAGAGTCCCTCTGCTGGTGTCTCCCCAGCCACTCCTGCAGGCACTGGATGGCAGCTCCACCAGAATGCCAGGTCCACTGCACCAGCTTCCACCCCTGCCCAGCCCTGGCACCACCAGCAGCTCAGCACCAGTGCCCTGGGTCATGACAGGGGCACCCGCAGCTCCCAGCCTGGAGCGCTTTCCCTTCCCTGGGCTGCAAGGGGAGAGCAAGGCAGCTGCAGTGGGAGCGATCCCGTGGCCAGTCCCTGCTCTGGGGTCAGGAGGCCTCTCCAGCAGGGTCACAAGGCTGGCATTGTGCCGCTGGCCGCACACACGTGCCCGAGCGGCTCCTCGCAGGCGGGCACAGGGCACCGGCCACGGGCATTCCCAGAGCGCCCTGGCGCCGGCCGGGGAGGGCTGGGGTGAAGCCTGGACACAGCCATGAGTTGTTCCTGGGTCGTGACCGTTTTTATGGAGCGGATCACATGCCTCCTTTCCCATGGCTTTGGGCAGAGCTGGCGCGGGTTGGGTGCTGGGGTTGGGTGCTGGGGTTGGTGCTGGGGTTGGTGCTGGGGCAGGGATGTGCTGCTGTGGCCTCATGGCTCAGACAAGAGAGTCCTACCCCGGTCAGCCCCGACTGCACTGCTGGGCTCTTAACGTGGCTCCGGGTCTCAGATTGCTCTAGAGCCTCTTGGGGCTGTGGGCAGGAACTTTGGATACTGAGAATGTTGGGGATGTCCATGACTGTCACCTGGTTGCAATTAAGTCTGTGTAATAAGGGACGATGGGAGACTGGTGGAGAAAAAAGCCCCACCCAAAGCATCCCCATCCAGTGCTGGTGAAGGATGTTTGGCCAGTGTGTAAATCCACACAGCTGAATCAGAGCTCCCACCTGGCACCTAAAAAGATGAGGAGTAGGAAGTTACCTTAAAAGCTCCTTCCCTTCCTCTTCCTTCTCTTTTCCATCTTGACTTTTCTCCTCATCAAACCCCATAAGACCCAAACCAGGTGAGGTCTAAAACTCCCACCCTTTTTTCTGCAGGGAAGGAGCCATGAAATCCGAAACTAGCTTGAAAAACCTGAATATTGTCCAGGAGGTTTGCAATGCTGAAGCAGGCAGGGGTGGCCAGTGGGGGGTTCCTTTGGGGACCACGATGGGGACAGAGGAACGTGCTTCCCCCTGCATGGAGCAGGAGGGGAGCAATGCCACTGCTGTGGTAGAAGCAGTTTTGCTGCCTGTGGCCTCGCAGCCCAAGGCTGGGGCTCTGGCTGTGGTGGGTGTCTGGCAGGCGAGACAAGGTGATGCTGTTCAGTGCCACAGACCCCGCTCTGTGCAGCTCCGGGTGTTTTCCAGGTTGGGTTGCTTTTCCCTTTCCTTTTGTGCCAGCATTTGCACAACCTCTGCCCCCTTCCTTGCTCTGAAACCACTTTTCCTCCCCTTCTTTTCTTAAAACCAGCAAACAAGGAGTTTTCAGCTGCAGTAAATATGAGCAGCTCTTTTTTTAACCCAGTCTCCAATAACTCTGCAGGAATCTGTAATGTCTTGGCCAATAACATCTTGATGCATCCAAGCACCAAAATCCATCAGATGAAAAACTCAGCAAAGAATGACAGTTACCAAACTCTAAATACCTTGTAATCATATTTATGTACCCCAGTGTCCAGTGTCTTCTGCCTTGGGTCCTATTTGCCTGTGGATTTGAGTTGCTCAAGTTTAGTTTGTGTCTGTTTTATACCATCAGAGAGCTCCCTTTGCTCTTTCTTACAAGGAGAAAAAAAGGGCAAATATCATCTCATGTTTCAATTCTACATTTCTTCCTATTTAGGGAAAATTCACCTCTAAGAGTGGTAACAGCAATTTTCTATGAGAAAACCCACCAGCCCTTGGCAAGGCAGTGTCCGATGGCAGCTCCTATCCCTGGTGTGAGCACCCATTGGGTGCCAGCAGAAAGAGCATTTTTAGGTGCTCCTGGAAATTTTTTGTGCCATTACCTTATCACAGAATGGCTTTACAACTTTAAAAAATATAGAAAAGTTTTCTTCTGTCATTTGGGCGGGACAGGAGGACAGCTGTACCTGTTGCCTTCCTCCTTCTCCTCCTCTCCACCTTCCCTGGTGCCCCCTCCACAGCCAGAGCTGTTTATCCTGCTACATGTGCTTCATATTTTTGCTTAATACTAATTCACATAAAATCCTTGTGAAGAACCACCCATCCTCACATATGGAAGCAGTCTCGGCACACAGTCCCCCGACCCGGCTGGGAGGCAGAAAGCCTTGAACAGCTCAAAATTAGGATCCAGACAAAGTGGTGAATGTGGGAGAAAAGGCAGTTAAAAGGAGAAAACCACGGCATGTAAATGGGTTATTACTTCAATCACCCAATTAGGGATCTACAGGCTCTCTTCTTCATTCATTCTAAGGCACCAATATAATTAATTAAAGAGGAATGTCTCCTCCACTCCTGTCTGTCACTCAGCCCTGAGTCCGAGGGAGCCTCCCACGAGCCACCAACTACAAACCATAAAATTATTAGTAAAAAAAAAAAATCATATATAGGAAAAAGAACCCCAAAGCCCAGCACCCCAAAGCCACAGCAATATCCTCAGCCCATTGACGCCACGGATCAGGTGACGCCGCTCTCCCACCCCACGGATGCCGAGCCGGCGGCTCTGCCGTGCCGACCACAGAACCACCAGCCAGCCGGAGGCCACCTGTGTCACCCGTGGGGTTTTCCTCTTCCTCTTCCTCACCGCTGCCTCTCCCATCCCTCCTCTTCCTCCTCCAGGGGCACTGGGATACGGGACGAGGAGGATGGGATCCAACAGCATCTTCGACTCCTTCGCCACCTACTCCTCCGCTTTCCTGCGCGGTGAGTACAGACGAGCCCTTTCGTTCCTCGGCAGCAGGAAACACCATCGGGGTTTGCATTTATTTGATTTATTTTTATTGTGAAGCACCAAACCAGCAGTGGCTTTGATGCAGCTTTGCTGGCACCTCACTCCTCACCACTGCCCGCTGGGGTTTCTGCTGGCTCCGCCGTGCTCCACATTGTCGCAGTGTTTGTCCAGGTTTGATGTGGTTTGCTCCCGTTTAATCTTTCCCTTCTCCCATGCAATTGCAGCATTGGAAAGGGCTAGGGCTGAGCTGTAGTGGGATGGATTTGATGTGTTTGGCCAGGTTGTTGTTTGGATGCTGTTGGATGCAGCATGCTGGGGAAAAGTGGTTTGGAAGGGAAGAAAAGCTGGGGGAGATCAGGGCTGCCTTCAAGCTTCCCACGTTATATGTTTTTTATGTACAATACTCTACATATGAAAACACACAACTGTGTATTTTTGCTAAATTTATAACTCCATTGGGTGGTGAATCTGTTCAGCCTGCTCTTCCTGGTGTCGCTGCACACCCCAGGACGTGATGCTCTCACTCTCAGCCCTCACAGCTGCCTTGGGATGGGCAAACTGCCCGTCAGAACAGGTCTCTTCTCCCCAGATTTCTCCTTTGCTCAGCCCCAGCTCCCAGCAGGATCTCACATCCCCAAAACTGGACCTGCCTTCATTTCCCAGCTGCCGTTCTCTTGTGGAATTGCTCTGCAGCTGGGTGGTTCAGGGGAACTGAGTGGGCTGGTGTGGGATGAGCTGCTGGGACCACGGCATGTGCCGAGACCTCTTTGGGGAGGAGCTAGGCACTTGCCAAATCATTGGGAAGAGATCTTAAAACCTCTGCCTTTTCCCTTCCTGATGCAGTTCAGGAGCAAAAGCTTGAGCTGATCATGGTCATGAGGACCCAGCAACCAAGTGACAGCTTGGAATGTCACACTGAATCCCACCAGATTAGGGTGGTAATAAAGAGCAAAGTGCAGTAGATCATCCAGAAATTGGTCACTGCAGACCATATTTTGGCCTATTTTTGAGAAAGCAAAAGGTTATGTGTCCTTCTGAGGTGGTCCAGTGGTGTCAACCAGCATCATGACCTTGAGTTTTCCTCTGAGTAGAATGTGTTGGAGAGAGAGCAGAAGGAGACAGGGATGCAATGGGATCATAGAACCATGGAAAGGTTTGGGTTGAAAGGGACCTTAAAGATCATCTAATTCCAAACCCCTGCCATGGGCAGGGACACCTTCTACTAGACCAGGTTGCTCCGAGCCCCATCCAACCTGGCCTTGAACACTTCCAGGAATGGGGAACGGGGATGTGGATGAGATGGATATGAAAGGGGAGTAAATCCAGACTGGCTTTCCCCACCCTGTCCTGGACATCCTATACCAGAGCACAGGGCAAAAAGGCAGAATAGCCACGTTCGTCTTCCTGCCCTCTGCTCGGAGATGGTGGCATTACAAATGTGTCCTTTGTACTCCATGCAACTAATTAAAGGCAGTCTCATGGCAAGGAAAGAAGAGAAGTTTATAGAAAACATTTGCATCGTTCTTTTTAATCTATACTTCTCCCTCCACAAGCCAGATGAAGAAATGTTGGGGTTTAACTTGCTTGTTTAAAAATAAAGAGGGAGGGAGCAACAGAAATATCACGTCTCGTGTGCAATTTCCATACAAATAGGAACTCATAAAAGCAATAAACATCTTTGTTTCAGACATAATTTTTTATTAAATGGGGAGAATTAAATGATTGCACCAAGGATGGAATATAGCCAAATGGTGAAACATTTGTTTAGCATTAGGACAAGAAATCCTTGTTTTCTTTAAGGAGCTCAGTGTGTCTTCTCCTGCCCGGCTGGATTTGGGTGAGTACTGCAAAACATTCACGGATGTTCATTTAAATTCCTCGGGGCTTTGGGGGATACAACTACATTCATAGTTTTTACTTTGCCTTCCTGGGCACATCCATGAAAATAAGTGTTTGTTTGTGCAAATATTTAAGGAATGAAATGAAAAATCCCAAAGGCGTTCCCTAATTAGTCCGGAAAAGTGAATTTTTTGAATATAGAAAAGGGATTTTTCAGCTTTTCAATGGGGTGGGTGAAGGGGTGGGAGAGCAGCACCAATCCCTGGTTGCACACATTAGATTCACATCTGAGTAAAATTTTTGCTGGAGACAGAAATAAATTTGTGTCCAGCCAATGATTTTGGAGATATAACCCCATTTTTAGGGCCAGTGCTGGTGTCTTTTTCAGCTTCATCTGAGCACCCCATGGCTTCTGTCCAAGGACTGGCCATGCTCTTCTGGGAGCTGCAGAGATGCTGTTCCAGTGGCAGTTGGTTGTGTCTAAGTCACCAAACCACAAATGTCACATCCATGAGTCAGTTCTTCTCTGCCGATGGCTATCGGGACAGGGAGGCTCAGCAAAGGGCTGTTTCTCAACAGCCATCACTGTGCCTTCAGTGGAAACCTGCAGGGACGTGCGTGGGATGGGATGCTCTGTGGATCCACCAAGGGGGAAGTGAGGTACTGGTGGCTTGGATGCTCTCTGAGCCTGGGAGGTGTTAGGGAGTTATTTTGCCATGGGGTGAGCCCTGTGGGGATGTGCTGGTGGCACAGCCTGGCTCCTCTGCCTGGGGTGTCCATGCTGGCCTTGCCCAACTTTTCCTAGTTCAGGGTACCAATATTTAACATTTTTCCTTGTTTTTTGTAAGTCTAAAGCACATGGGAACAACTCATAAACTGAGTCCACAATCCCCAGGGAAAACGAAACGGTGCCACATCACCCTTTTTTTTTGCCTTTTCCTGCATCATGTTGGTGTCTGTGGGCAGCTGCCCTGACACCATCACCTTGCCCAGTTGCCTTCTTGCCCTTGAATGGGAGGCCAAGGGCACCACTCTCTGTCCTGGTATCCAAGGAGGGAATTTGACTGCTTGTTCACTGTCAGGCCTGTTTGGCTGTGATGGTCAGCACTGCTCTGAGGGAACTGGGACTGGTCCTGGGGTTCAGTCCCTGCCTTGCTGCTTCTCCAGGACTCGCCTGGTCCTTGTATCCAGCTGATGGTGACAAAGTTCCTCCTGTCTCTGCACATTCTACTCTGCTTTGCTAAAGGGAGCAGGAGGTTTGTGAGGATGCAGAGAGACTGAAGGCCTTTCCCTGGCCTTCATTAGCCTAATGAATGGGCTGGATTCTACCTAATTTGGGGAGTTGGAGTGCTCAAAGAGTTCCTGCAGATCTGCTGTGCCCCCAGGGAAAGCAGTGGGGTTGTGGGTCTGTGTGGGGCACCCTTGTTGGGGGGTGCTGAGATCCCTCTGAGAAAATGGTCCACTCCACTGGGGGAGAAATGAGCCATTATCCCATGGGGAGCCCACTTCATCCCCAAATGTGCCAGTGTGGATGGGCAAACTGACTTGTCCTGGTCCTGGACCTGCCTCAGCAGATGCTGGAGAAAGGAAACAGTGGGGAGGAAACAGTGTGGTGCCTTTGGCTCCTGGAATTGGGCAGTGCTGACTGCCCTGGTGTGGCAGGTACCCCCCAGTTCTCCTCTGGAAAGTCCCTGTGTCCGTGTGTTCCCCCCTTGCCATGAGCACAGATTAGTCAGAGTTTTGCAATGGCAGCCCTGGGGCTTGTCATGCCACACCATCACTGCACTCTGGGGCTGCCACATCCTGGGAAGCCACCCCAGGCCTCCAGCCATGCCTGGCACGCTGCCTCTCCCTGCTGCACCCCAAATCCCCCGCAGCTTTCCTCGCCTCCTGGAGGGGAGGTGATGGCCCCAGCTCACCCCAAGCAGAGGCTTTTCCTCCCCTCCTCTTCCTGTAACTGGCCACCACAGGATTCCCGCTCAACAAACTGCCTTTTAATGGATTTCTGTGTTTCTTCCTGACCACAGAAAACTGTAACCCTGACAGTACTTTGAGTAGTTTTTTCCTCCTCCTGCCACGCTCTGCCGTGGGCAGTGCCTCTGGTGGAAGCTGTTCTGAGCGGGCACTGGGGGACCCACAGGTGCACAGGTGACGGTGCCACTGAGCTTTGCTGTTCTGTTTCCCTAAAGGCAGGTGTTGTGTTTCATCGTCTACCCCCCAAACTGATTTTTATTTTATCCTTTTTATATATGGGTAACTAAGCTCCCCACCAGCACAGCAACAGCACATGGCACCAGGGGTGTCTGGTGGGAGACAAGAGCACATGGACAGGACAAGGGGGAATGGCTTTAAACGGAAAGAAGTCAGGGTTTGAGTAGATATTAGGAAAGAATTCTTCCCTATGAGGGTGGTGATATCCTGGCCCAGAGAAGCTGTGGCTGCCCCATCCCTGGAGGTGTCCAAGACCAAGTTGGACGGGGCTTGGAACAACCTGGGCTAGTGGAAGGTGTCCCTGCCCATGGCAGGGATTGGAGTGACATGAGCTTTAAGCTGCCTTCCAACTCGAGCCAGTCTGTGATTCTGTGGCCATGCCTGCCTGCAGATGGATAGTTACCTGTGCCTCCCAGTGGAAGAAGCAAGGCAAAGCTTGTGGGTTGTGAGAGAAGGGATGAGCATTTCACTCTCCAGGGATGTTTGCACACCCAGGAGCTCCCCTGAAGTCACAGCTCAGCCAGAGCCAGCTCCCACCCAGCACCTGGGTCTCCTCACCCCCCTACCCCTGCACAAACCCTCCCTCTGCCCCCAGCTCCCTGAGGGGAGGGACGTGGGGAGCCCCATCCCTGCACACCCATGGTCCCCCTCACACCAGGAGCCTGGCACACAGAACTACATGGCCACAAAATGTGCTTTGCCTCTGCCCACCCTCCCCTCCTGGGGAAGGCTTGTGTACTCCAAGCTCGCCTGCTCATGATTGACTGTCAGTGGCTTTGCCTTTTCCAAGGGAACCCTGCTGATTGGTGGCATGTCTTTTTTATTATTTTCTTTCTTTAAATATATTTCTGTGTGTGGGAACAAGTATAAATTCATTGTCTCTCATCACCTTGTTATGATCTAATAGGGGTAGAGAGGCAGTGGCGTTCCCCTGTGCTAAGCACTTTAATTCATGATGATTTCTCAGACTTGATCTCCTCTGATATGTCGTCAGTGCTTGTGGTCCACTGTTTTGGCCGCATACGATTTGGGAAGCAAACAATGAGCTGTATGTTTGTGGGCTCAGATCCACACATGGTCAGCATTAGGAGCAAAAATGTGACTTCCCATCTGAAGTGATGAGCCCAAGCTCTGGGCCACGCTGTTAAACACTCCCTGAGCAAGGCTGAGCGACAGAAGGCAGGGCATGGGAAAACCTGCCAGGAGATCTCCAGTGGAACTGGGGTGCTGGTGAGAGGACTCAGGGCTGAGCACAAGCTGAGAGTAGGTTTAGGTTAGGGTGGGCAGGCCCTGGCACAGGATGCCCAGAGAAGCTGTGGCTGCCCCATCCCTGGAAGTGTCCAAGTCCAGGTTGGATGGGGCTTGGAGCAATCTGGGCGAGTGGAAGGTGTCCCTGCCAGAGCAGGGGGTTGGAACGAGATGAGCTTTCAGATCCCTTTCGACCCAAACCATTGTGTGTTCTCTGAGTCGCTGCAGCACAGGGAAGCATCCCCTGCACTAGTGCTGGGCACAGTGAGGCTCCTCACAGGAACATCCTCATGGTGTAGCTCCCTCTGGCCATCCCAGCACAGAAGGGTGCATGGGAAAGATGATGGAGAGCACTGTCCTCCCCCACAGGGCACCAGCATCCCACCTTAGATGCTTCTGAGAGGGCAGGATGGTGTATGGACCAGCCTAAGGCATCTCCAAAACTCACAGCAACAGAGATCTGGGAGGTGCCAGGGCACAGCCTTCAACCACACCTTTATCCTCTTCCTCCTCAGCTCTTGTCTTGCTAAAAACATTGTAATATCTTTTATTATTATTATTATTCTTTTCAAGAAAGTGGGATAGCCAACGTGTCTGCAATCTGGGGGTATTTTCCACAACATAAATATATCAAAAAGAAAAAGAAAAGGGAAAATAAAAAAGAAACAATGATTTTCCATTCCCACTGGAAGCCGTGAGTGCATTTGGAACATGAGGAACATATTACTCGGGCTATTGTAAAATAAAATATCAAAACAACCAAAATAGGAGGAGAAGGAATAGATTAAAAAAAAAAAGCCTCAGTTGGGAAGGAAAATACTAAAAAATGGGCTTTTTCTCAACAATCTCTGTTGTGCAGGAGAGTCCTGTAAAGACGTCTGGGATTGCTGAGTTCTGAATGGAGGGATAAAAGGCCCCAGGGTTTGTATTTGCACCTGGGGAGGTGCAGGGCTTCCTGTGGCTCTGGGAAGGACCTCCTGCCACCCTGGATGGCCCCAGCATCCCAGCAAGGAGCACCCCGTGAGGGATTCACATCCCATGGCAGATTTGTGCCGCAGCAGGGAGGACACACCTTCTAAGGGTCTTTTCTCCTGGTAAGGATGGGATTTAGGGCCCCAGGGCTGCTTTTTTTGCCCCAGTCACTGTGGGTGTGTGTTTATGGCAGCTATATTGGGATGTGACTTCACAAGGCAGCATGGTTTTTGTTAAAATAACTTCTAAAAAAATAGATCCAAACAAAATGGTAGGAATTATGTTAGAGGCACAACCCTGGCCCAAAGTCTGCCCTGGCTTCTCACACCCTCTGAGCCTCCTGGGTGCTGGCCAGGGCTCAGCCTGGCTCAGGGACAGACAGACAGACAGACAAAGGGTGTCGCAAACACTCCATGTGCTGATGGAGAGCACGTCACTGACGGGGTGAGCTGGTCCTCAAATTATACTTATTGTGTTAATGAACCTTGGTTGGGGCTTTGCAGGAGGTTTTCTGCACAGCTCCAGGTGCAGCACCAGCATCCCAGAGTGGAGCTGCCAGCTCGGGGTCCATGTCTCTGTTCGGGTGTTGGTTAAATAGTGGTTCTCTTGCAGCTGGAAGGAGTTTTCCTGGAGGAAAACCTCAGGCAGCAGCTGGAGCGGTTGGTTTCTGATCTCGTGCAGCAAGCACGGGGGTTATTCCCAGGAGCAGCACATTTCCCAACCAACACACGCCTCCCGTCCCGCTGCTGGCGGGGCTGTTGGAGGAATATCCCAGCTGTAGCTCAGTTTCTCTCCCAATGAGAAGCCAAAAAGCCATGGAGGAAGCTACACTCAATTACAAATACTAAGAACTCCTGTGAAAATTACCTATTTCCATTCCTTCTTGTGTTGCTTATGAAATATTTAAAGGAATATTGCTCCCTGCATCCCACACTCAGTGAGTGGCAAGAAGATGCTCCAGCTGGGAGTGGGCCCATGCATCGATGGGTGCATGGACAAGCCAGGGAGGCTGTTTCTCCCCAGCCTGGCAGGGATTAAATGCCAGACATGGGCTGCACCATTTCCCTTTAAACTGGAAGCACGTGCATGGAGATAATTTAAGGACAGAGCACAGTTATTTCAGGGACTTCAAGTCAGGGGTAAACTACTTAGGGGGGATTTAGGAAAGGCTGTGCTGTTTTCTTTCATTAGGGGAGAGAACGTGTCGACCAGGGAAGCTAAAGACTGAATCAGATGTGCTGTTCCAAAAGTCAGTCCTTGTTCTGCTGCTCCCTTGCACTGTGCTGTGTTTTACTGGCCGCTTTTGTGCCCAATTACCCTGAACCCTGTAATTAAACACCTCCTTTTATTAGCCCAGGGTCAGTTTGGAAAATCTCACTGACTGAGCAAGCCTACCATTTTTTCCATAAAACTTGGCAAAATTGCCAGGCTGGGAGGAGCAGCCTCAGTCCTGACTCTCGTTCCTGAGTGGACTGGGGGGGCACCCACGGGTGTCTTGGCCCTGTTCCCGTGGGGTGGGGATGTGCCAGAGCAGGTGAAATACCCTCTCCCCCTCCCGCAAGATCAGGGCACTGGGGGGTTCCCAAGGGGTGGGAGATGGAGGACCCAATCCCTCTGTGGCACATCCAGGGTCCTTAAGGAAGGCAGAGTGGATTGAAGCCAGTGTTCAAGGCCAGGCTGGACAGGGCTTGGAGCAACCTGGTCTAGTGGAATGTGTCCCTGCCCATGGCAAGGGGATGGACTAGATGAACGTTGAGGTCTCTTCCAGCCCAAACCCTTCCATGATTCTGTGATCTTGCCTACCCTGCCAATGCCTTCTCAGAGCTCACCATTCCTGCCAGCAAGGGCCTGTGCTTGGTTAGAGGAGAAAATACACAAACACCCTTCCAATCCACCAGTTTTGGAGGAGCAGGCAAGCACAGGGTGGCTCAGACCTCAGGACACACAGAGGTGCTTCATAGATCAGATCCCCTCTCTCCCCACAGAACTGGCTGGCCCTGTGAGACTGCAAACCACTGTCATTCTGTCTGGGAAAGTTCTCCATTTCTCTGGTTTCCAGCCCCAAGCTGCTGCTGAGCCACTCCAACTTCCCGCGCTGCCGTCTGGGCTGGGTGCGGAGCCCGCTCGTGGTGTCAGCCAGCTGACCCAGGCAGACGGGCACCTCCTGCTTGCGTAGGAGCTTTTATAAGAAACTTCTGCAAAACACAAAATGAGCTCATGCTGAGGAACACAGGGCTGGAGTTCGAAGGAGGAGAGCCGGTGCAGTTCCCTTCCCAAGCTGCCGGAGATGGATGAGGAGCAGTGACTTAACAGCAGTCCCTAAATAACATCGCCTTTGAGTTGTCTGAGTTCATAGCCAGAAACCAGAACAGTACCTTCTGCCTCGTTTTTAGCCTGTGACTAATTCCCCCAAGTTGAGGATTTGTTCTGTGCCTAAAGGGATGTGTAAATGTTGGGTGAATTTGCAGGCTGAGCCCTCTCAGCGGGGTTGTTTTCTGGAGCTACTCTACAACCTGCAGACTTACTGGTGAGGGATGTTGGGCAAACTCACATCAATGAGAGTCTTTACAGAAGGCACATATGAAAAAACAATCTGAGGAAGGAGCAGAAGCCACACAGCCTGGAGTCCATCTAGTCAGAGCAGCCCAATGCCAAGCTCACATTGCCTGGAGTTATTCTTAGAGTGAAAGTAGTGAATAATGGCAAAAAGCAGATGAGCCTGGAAAAAATGGTGCAGCCCTGAAGGACAATTTATAAATGGAACAGAGGTTGGTGTTCTCAGAATTACTTTGCTGTAGGCGAGTAGTTGATGGCAGAGTTTGAGGTGGCTCCACGTTGCTGCTGGAGGAGTTCACTGTTTCCCCTGTGGGTTGCCTGGCGGAGGTGACAGAAATCAGGGACTGATCTCATAGGGGTGATAAACACCTCACATGAGGAGAGCTGGTCCTTGCTCAGGATCTTATTTTTTGTGAAAAAGGGCCAGTGTGTTGCATTGACAGGAGTGTTTGAGGTGTGATCCCAACTAGCCCAGACTCAGCTGTACCTTTTGCCGTGAGCTCTAAGGCAGAGTCAGCAGCTGCGTGTTCCAGTGAATTCATGGACAGGCTGTCTGAGAAGCAACCCGAGGTTACCCTGGGGAGTTGACTGAATGTGGAGGTGCAGGGTCTGCCTGCAGGATCATGCCAACCCAGGCAAGAGAAATGGAGCAACCACCTTGGGGGGATGATGGGGAAAGCGTGAGGGCTGAGGCAGGAGGGGAGGAGATGCTCATCCTGGTGTCACCACCAGCCATCTCAGCATGACAGTGGCTCTCCTGGTGAGGCATTGCAGACTGAGGTATGGGAGTGGGGGAAACTCTCCACCTCCAGCAAGAGGATATTTCAGAAGAGGCTTTAAAAATTCAGCACAGCAGTATCTCCACTGGCCCGTGGTCAGCCAGTGTGAGACAGCACAACCCCACTATCCTCTTCAGAGCAGGATGCAAATGATTCTCAAGGTCACTGCACATCTGTGGGCTGCCTGGCCAGAGGGGTGTCCAGAGGTGCTCTCGGTTCAGTGGGTGCCCTCAGGATGACAGGGCTGAGTTCCCTTTGCAATGCTGCTGTCCCACAGAGAAGTTAAACAGAAATGGTGTGTTTGCACTTGCCTGTGAAGCTGCTTTTGCTAAGACGTGACCTCTATCAGACCTGAACCACAAGGGAAACTGGAGTTCCCTGTCTGACGCCAGCACTGTCACAGGCAGCTGCCGGTCCCCCCCTGCCTCCTGGGGGGGTGGACACTCACCCCTGTCCCCACAGCTGAGAGGGACAGACATTGCAGCCCTGGACCAGGAAAACATTTGGCCGAGGTTTTCCAAGAGCTGCCCTTCACAGGGATGGGGGTGAGCCTGTGGGATTGCATTTCCCAAGGTTTGTTTTCTCTCTTCACATTTTGACTTCCCCAAAGGGACCAGCACAGCCTCGTCCCACCCCGCTGGGGCTCAAGCACTTGCCCTGGCCACCATTTCAGCAAGACCCTTCCCAAGGTTCCCACAGGCTCCTGCTGCCTTGCAAACATTGGTGGAGCCCGGGAGCACCAAGCATCTGCTTGACACCCAACATCATCCCCATATTTTGGGCCAGGCTGGAAAATGCATTTTGGGAAACACCACTGCATGTTCAGCCAATGCATGAGGACAGGAGACTGGATTTCCCATCCCATTGGAATGGTGACAAGTCATGGGTCCAGTTTTGCCAATGCATGATGATTTTTCAAGGCAAGAAACAACTTTCAGCAGCATTTTCCTGTTGCAATAGCGCTTTGCTCAGCACGTGCAGGAGGCTTTCCCTGCGCCTTGGAGCTCTGCCCAGGAGCCCTTCCGTGACAGAACTCCTCCAAGCACCTCCCTTGCAATTAGAAATCATATCGTGTTTTTCTGCATCCATTGTGCTTTTCTTGTTGTCATGTGCCTTTCAGTTCCTCTTTTCACCATCCAGACATTTCCGTTTTTTCTTTCCTTTGGAATTTTTTTTATTTCTCCCCCTGTCGCATTTTGGGTTGTGAAGGTTCTGCCCTGCCCTGGGCTCCAGCAGCACAACCGTGGGACAGGCACTACCCAGGATCCCAGCACTCCATCCCTCCTATGTGCTTTTGGCTGTGTGGGGCTCTAGGCAAGGTCTGTCCAGGGAGCCCAGGAGCCCCATGCAACACTCAACACAACTTCACCCATCTGCCTTCCTTCATGGGGAATGGACACGTCGGAGATGTCTCCAGCAAGAAGAGTCCTCGATCCCTGCAGGGTCTGGCAGATGGCATCGCACCTCCCTAAAACTCCTCTGAAACCCCCAGAGAGAAACTCCCATGAACTCAAGCAGCTCTGAACAAAGCCCAGTGTTGCCAGTTGTGCTATCCACCTTTGGGCATTTTTGGAGGCAATGGGATGTCCTTAGGTGCTCCATAACCTTTGCATGAATAGTTCCTTTTCTCTGCATAAGCACATTCTTAAAGAAGCATTGGGCTTGCATTCTCCACTTACTCCAACCATTGGACTTCTCTGTTCACTTGTTTAAATCAAGCATAAAGCTCTAACTGTTCTTTGAATATTTATGACTAGTTTTTATCTCATGCCATGCATACAAAACATACTTGATTTCTTTCCTAAAAGTTTTTTCAAGTGCAAAGTTTTAAAAACATGTGGCTTTTATTGCAGGCAGGAATGAATAACAGCATTCCACCCGTAACCACATTAAATGGAACAGTAATATTCATATGCGTAAGGGCAAAAGCTGCCTTGTTTCCTATTTGCAGTTGAACTCTGAAATTAATTAAGAACCAAAAGGATCCGACAGTCATTAGGATCTTTTAAAAAGGAGTGGAAGTGGCAGATGGGACCCACGCTCCACAAAGCGCGGCCGTGCTATCAATAGCACAGAGGATGTGAGCGCTGAACATGCTGCTCATTGTCAGGCTGGTGTGGGGAGAGGAGCGTCGCGGTCCCGAACAATGAAGAATGGCACTGTCGTGACTTCAGAGCCGCAGCATTCGCGTCAATCGCACTCGTGCTCCCGAGTCACTTCGCAGCTTTTGGAAAGCCCGTCTCATCCCCTTGGTGCTGCACACGCTCGAGTTATTCGTGCTAGACCCGTCAAAGGCTGGTGCTGGGGAACTGGGGGGTCCTGGAAGCCCCTGGGAGATGATAAATCCCCCAATGGCAGCAGCATTGCTCCCGATTCTCCACGGTGCCTGTGCTTGGCTCTCGCCACTCTGAGTGGCCAAGGATGCAGGTGTGGGTGTGCACAAGTGTGGCGGGTCCCCCTGGGGATGCTGTTTGAAATGAGGGCTGCTAATAAAACATACTCATATATATAAAATGCAGAGAACTGGGAGGACAGGTAAGCCCCAAAGCTGTTAGGAGTGTCAGCAGTTGCAGCCATAGCCTTTTCTAGTCATTCAAATGATGGTGAATGAAACCTGGCTCCAGGCAACAGGTGGGAATCTCAAAATGATTTTCCCTGCTGACAGCACTTCATGCCAGGATCTAAAACTCTTCCTAAAGCCTTCCTCCTCCTCCTCCTCCTCCTCCTCCTCCTCCTCCTCCTCCTCTTGCTGCCCCAAGAAAGGATCTTGGGTGCCAGGTGCCAGGGCTGCCTACACAGGCAAGTGTCCACAGTAAGGTGGGTAACTGCAGCTCCCGTGGGGTTCATGGATGTCCCAGCTCAGGGTCTGATCTCAAGCTGCAGCTGTGTCCTTGGAAGTGGGTGCTGAGCAGAGCCCCCCACTGCAGGTACTGCCTGACCCCGGGGCACAGCAGCCTCCAAGCAGAGCCCCATGCAGCCCTGCTGGAGTCATCAGCAGGCTGGTCTGGCAACTAGTCCCTTGTTCAAGCAAAGGATTGCCCAGATTTATGTCTGGGGCAGCCACTGCCTTTTCTCCCCCCCAGTTTCCCCTAATTTTTTCCCCCGAGCTTCACAGCTTCCTCACGCAGGAACCTCTGCCTCCAGCACCCATAATTGCCCCATGGGAGCCTGTTTTAGCAGCGACACTCAGGGGTTAAAAATTGTCACCATCGTGCACCCCATTGGCCCCAGCATCTGTTGTTTGATTTATGAATGAATAGCACGCTCCCTCCCTGCATGCTGCTCTCAGATCCCTGTCCCTGAACTACAAAATAGATCCAGACACCCGCATGGCCCTACTGAGTGCTGAGCTCCTGAGAGTTTGCGATGAATTTTTAATAGAAAGCTTCCTATAAGCCTCAGTGCTCACTGCTCTGCTGTCGAAACGAGTGACTCTGCTGCTAAAGAGCAGCTCAAATGAATTAAAAACTACAGAGGAGCCTGTAAGGAAAGTAATCCCAGTGAGTAATGATTTGAGGAGCTTTAAGGAAAGTAATCCCAGTGAGTAATGATTTAAAGAGCCACTGACCTCCCTGCCATGTGAACAGTAGCTTTTAAGTATTTGTAAAGAGGCCCATACAAATCCTGGGTCTGATACTCTATTAACCTCCTCAGGAGCGCAGGGAGAGTGGCAGAGGAATAATCCCTGCGTGTCGACATCTCCTGGTTTGTGGAGGACCAGAGCAGTGGGAGTTTTGCTGTTTGAGACTCTGAATCCTGCTGTGCTGAACAAGGGTAATTCAAATGAAAACTCATTCCTGTTTAGGCATGGTGCTGTGGGTGCCTTTAGCTCTGGGATGGCTTTGCTCACCTGAATGCCTCTTGCAGAAGTAGCCACCGGGTTGCTTTGCAGGGCTCTGCATCTCCAGAGGTCTCCAGGCAGTTTGGGATTGTAGAGAGCCTGGTTTGTCACTGTTCTGTGGTTTGGGTCTCACCTTATATTGCTGCAAGTCAGCAACTCGCTTTATACCTACATGCAGGGCCATACTGTGGGTTATGGGGGTGAGTCTTCATCCCATCACCATGAAGTTGAGAATGAGTCAGGGTGGGAGGCCAGAGGCTGGTGAAGAAAGTGGATTTTGGGGAGGGAGCAGGAAGTGGTACCCAGCACACCTATGACTACAGTGGTGAGTGACCCAGGGTACTTTTGGGATAGCACTTTGAGAAATCAAGGTGGTGTGTTCGGTGCCCATTTCAACAGGTTGCTCCCAGTATAAAAAAAGATTAGAGAAATTTGTGGGTGGCAGGACTGTAATACAGCCCCTGGATACACCAGTGAAGTCAGGGAATGACAAACATCCTCCTTTAGCAGAGCAGCCCTGTCCTGGGGACCCGGCGTGGTCCTGCAGGGTCTCAGCCTAAAATCATCCCATGGCTCTTGCAGGGCTCTACCTGCCCGTGTGGTAACACCGGCCCTCTGCAGCTCCGGGGGCAGGGGACAGGGGCAGGGGACACCCTCAGGGCTGTGCAGGGTGTCAGCATCCCGGAGGGGCCGGCGTGCCGGCCCGGTGCGCGGGTGTCAGCGGGACGAGGCGGGTCAGCACCCCGCTCCATGTCCGTGCCGTCCCGCCCCGTCGCGGGCCGCCCCGGCGGAGCCCCGGCGCCAACC
>JAWWMO010000065.1:5125903-5170677 GCA_035047845.1 Dendrocincla fuliginosa | reverse complement strand
AGCTCCCGGGCCTCGGTCGCGGCCGCCCCGCGCTCGGCAGCGCTTTATTTTTTTTCCCGAATCAAACAAAATAAAACCACGAGCCCCTCGGGCGGGGCCGAGGGTGCCCTGACCCCCTTTCGCCCCTTCCCCGCGAAACCCCTTTCTGCCTTTAACCCTTTTTAAGCTCCTTTTCCCTTCCATCTCCGATTTTTCAGCCTTCCTCGGGGGCTCAGGTTGCTTTTGGTTTTGCTTTGGGTTTTTCTGTGGGGATTTATTGGGGAGAGCGTAGGGCAGGTTGGTTTCGATTTAGGTTAATTTTTAGCCTAAAATCCTCTGGCCCTGCCCTAGGTCGTAGCCCTCGGAGATGTTCCCGATGGGACCGTGGTTACGGTGATGGCGGGGAACGACGAGAATTACTCGGCGGAGCTGCGCAACGCCTCCGCCGTGATGAAAAACCAAGTAGCAAGATTTAACGACCTCAGATTTGTTGGGAGAAGCGGCAGGGGTAGGTACCGGCCGGGAAATGGTTGGCCTTTTTATTTGGCTTTTTAGGGGGGAAAAAAAAAAGGAAGAAGGAAAAAAGAAAGAAAAAATGTTGCTTTTTGGTTATTTTATTTTATTATTTTATTCGTTTATTTTATTATTTCATTTGGGTTTGTATTCTATTTTATTTTCACGGTGGTTTCGTTGCCGCGCGTTAGGCAGGAGAATCCCCCCAGCCGCAAAGTGGTTCCCGAGCGATGGGAGGGATGCGGGGAGGATGCGGGAGGGATGCGGGAGCAGCTCCAGCCCCACCGGCGGCTCTGCCTCGCTCCTCCCGGGGGTTCTCCTCTGTCGAGGTGTCCGGTATGGGAGGGAAGGGGAAAAAAATTTAAAATACATCTCTAAATACTAATAAATACATATCTATATAAAAATAAGGCAGCCCGAGCTCAAATCCTCTGCGATGTCTCTCAGCAGCAGGATGCAGGAGCCAGCTGTGTGTGCTCGCTGTGTCCCCTCCAGAGCGAAATGTGCTCAGGGGCAAAACCCACCTGGCAGCTCGTTTTCAAATAGTGAAAATGAAGCGTTTAAAAATAATCCCGAGCTCGGCCTGACGGGCTGGCAGCGGGTGGGGGTACAGCAGGCTCTGCTCCACGGGGAGCTGCGGGCACAGGGCACAGCTGGGGTTGCTTTGGCGGAATTTTGCTCATTTTCTCTGTACTTGTTGTGTGGAAAAGCAAGACAGAAATTTACCTTTCCGGGTGTTTCAAAACAAATCACGCTGTACCATCGCAGCAGAGGGAAATAAATATTCAGCCCAGAGCCCTGCCTGCCCTTCCTCCGTGCATCCCTCCCTGTACCTGAATTTTCAAGGGTCTAAATAGAATTTCAGCATTTCATCACAAATAAATGTTGCAGATCGAAGCACTTAATTCTTCATTTAAACCAAAATAAGAACATTATATTTTAATGGCCATATGGCAGCATTTTCTCAAAGGCTTCAAATGTATACACATAGTGTCAGATATATTTTGACTTTTTTGCATTAATTAAAAGCAGTGATGTTAGGAATTATTTGCATGTAATAGCTGTTTACTTGTTCCTCTTTATGAAACTTGAATAGTTTACATTCTTTCATACATTTCCTTTTTCCTGTTGGCTCCTTCTCCATGTTGCAGTTTCTTTAAAACTCTCCACTTAACTGGTTGCAGGTTGATGGATGGAAAATGTTTTTCTTTTATGAATTAAGCTTTCATTTCTGTAATCAATTATTCTCTTAGGCTCTTTTCTTTCTGGTTGGGCTATTTTTTCATCCTTGCACAAATTTCCAAACTGAATGCAACCCAATCTCAGCCTGACTCTTGAATTCATTATTAACTTGCTTCCTCTGCACTCCCAAGCTCTGAATTAACAGTAGTTTAGTCTCAGAAAGCCCTTGGGTGAATAATCTCCTTCCTCGGGCAGAGTCCTGACAAATGCTCATTACAGCAGTGAAAACACCTCCGCTGCCTCTAACGGGTGTAACTCAAGTGCTTATTATTTTAATTTCTTTTTTACATATTCTTGTGGGATGACACTTTGTAATATTCACAGAGAAACAGCCCCATCAGGGCTCCCTGGGGCTGGCGTGAAGGTGGCACAGTGGGGTTTTCTCGCAGCGTCGGAGCGTGGATTTAGTCCCTGGGTCCGGCCGTGCGTTCCCGGCACGGGGCTCTTTCAGAACAATTCAGTGTGAGAAGGCGTTTCCAGTGAATTTTTATTCCAGGTGTCACACTTGCCTTCCCTTTTTTGCCTCAATCTCTGACCGCCCAGTGCTGGTTTCATTTATTCTGGCAGAAATCTGAGTTCCCTACAAACTGTTCTGCTGGAGCGGAGCTGTGTGTGTACAAATGTTTGTGTAAATGCGAAGGGAGGAGTGTGCCCCCGTAAACACGCACCGTCCAGCCTGCCCGTGTCTGAGCTGCAGGAGCCTGGAAAAGCAGCAGCAGCCAGGCTCTGCTGTTGAAAACAGGACTTGAAATGGGTCAGAATTGGGTATCTTTAGTACAACATGTCTGGGATTACTCCCTGGCACTCCAAGCTGGGAAGAGCCGGTCCTGAGCCCCCAAAAGAATAAATTCCCATCCCCATGACAAAACTGGGAGAAAGACAAGTTTTTGTGCTTTGCTATAAAAAAAGTCAAGCAAACCTTTTCTGCTCAGACTGCACTGTATAAAATGAAAGCCAAGGCCAGCACGGAGCTGCAATCCCTGTGCACCCCCCAGCTCTCCCAGCTGGAATATCCCCCCCAGCACCCCCCAGACCTACCCAGGAGCTGGGATCCAGCCCCACAGACCAAAGCTGGGGCCGGCTTCCTGAGAAGGCGGGAAATGAGTAAAAATGAAGCTAACTAATAATTGTCATTTTCGATTCACGGGAGGATTCTGAGAGATGCAAAACTGGCTTTGGCTGGCCCGTGCTCCGTCCTCCCCGGAGAGGTGTTTGTGTCTGCAGCGAGGAACTGAAAAGCAGAGAGGTTGTTTCACATGGAGAACACAAAATTTAAAATTATAATAATAATAAATAAAATAAACCAGCTGCAGTAGTGAGCAGGGGAGGTGGGCACAGAGCTGCTGGGCTCAGCTCTGGGGTGTTTTGTATCTCACCAGCTGGATTTGCCCACGTGCTGCCTGCAAACCCTTCCTCTCCTCCCCAGAATTTCCTAAATAATTCCTCCTCATACCCCTCATGCTGCACTCTGGTTCTGCAGATGTTTTGCCAACAGCTCCTCGGTGCTGGTTGTTTTTTACGTGGCTGTTCAGGCGCCGGGAGGCTCCGTGCTCTGCAGGCTGCGGCAGCTCCGCTCGTCCATGCGGGTTGGCAGCGCAACTGTATCCGTGGGGATTCAAATTGTATCTCTTTTTTTGTTTGTTTGGGTTTTTTACCCTCCCAAATGCTCCTTTTGGTGCAGAAAATGAACAGAAGGTTTGTGAATTATTTAGTCCTGGTTTGAAAGCTGAGGTGAGGCATGAATTGATCCTTGTTGTCGGCTTTAAAGGCAGCATTTCCCCCCCTTTCATGCTCCCATAGAGGAACTCTTCCACCTGGGATAATTGCAGGATGTTCTCCAGGGGAGATAATTTCATTTTTTTTCAGTTTATTCTCTTTTTCCTTCTAGCTGTGTAAATACTGTTTTGTTTTTTTAGGAGTACACTCAGGTTCAGCTCTGTAGATAGGTGATGGTCAGGTTCTGAAAACCCATGATCCCTTTTAGGCAAAAAGGGAAAAAAGGTGGCTTCCTCCTGTATTTATTTGTGGAATAAATGCTGGAGAGGCAGAAACCCATCACATGGAGGTTTATACCTTATGTCCTGCTGGGGTTTAGATTTCTGAAATACTTGATGCTTCTCCCACAGGGGTTGCTCTTGGGGGGTTGGTTAGAGTGGTTTGTGCAGCCTCCCTCCCTTACCCGAGGGATTCCCGAATTTGGGGAGGTTGTGGGACAGCAGAGGCCCTTCCTGCAGAGAACTCTGCTCTCTCCCAGCCTCCCCTCGGCTGGATATCGAGTGGGTGACAGCAGCACCGTAAGGCAAGGAGAGGACAGAGGGGCTGGGATGAGGATGCCAAGACTGAGGGAGGGGAAGGGTTTGGGGACAGGGTGGGCCCAGGGTGCAGGTGTGATAACACCCTCCCTGGTGTTAAAGGCATTTTTGGGCTGCAAGTGGAAACTTTTTCTGCTGGGACAGGGGGGACACCTGTTTTCTTGCAAAATATGGCTCCAAGGAGCTTTTCACTGCTTTTCTCCTTTTATTTTTTCATAAAAGGTGACGAGCTCAGTGCTTCTAAAGGGTCTCTGAAACCCCCTGTGATGGTGTTCAAACTCCTTCCCAGCAGCAGATTCCTGCTGGGAGAGGACAGTCCCCACAGCCAGCGGGGCTGCGTGTCTGGTGGCCAAAGCTGGCCAGATGCAGTTCTTGTTTTGTGGTTTCCTATTTTTGGCCCATTTTTGGGCCACCGGTGCCCATATGGCCCAGGCCCAGCTCAGGTCCCCTCCAAACATCCCTGCGAAGGTGCATCCACAGGGCCAAGGCCATGGGTTCCTGTGCAGGCACCAGTACCCACTGCCCACAGGCAGATGCCACCTCAGCAGCTGTTCCCACAGGAGCATCCCAGGGCTATCAGGACTCAAATCCATCCTTCACGGAGGGGATCCTGCATCCAGTGATGCGTTTCAGGACTGGATTCCCACAGGAAAAGGGGAAGCATCTGAGCAGGAAAGCACCAGGAAGCTGCTGTGGGTGGAGGGGTCGATGTGGGGACAGGGCAGGGGAGGTGGGGACAAGTGACTTTTCCATCCAGGAAGGTCTTGGCTCCTGCTCTGAACCGGGTCCAGGCTTCTCCCTGCTGCAGCCAGCTGAACCTCAGTGGGAGCCGGCCGAGCTTTGTGCCTCGGCAATAATGTCTCATAAAATTAAATGATGTGTGTGTTGGAGTTCGGTGCATGTGGATATTTGTGTCTGAGCTTGCTCCGGCAGGAGCCTTTCTCTCCCCAAAGAGCTGAACCCACAGGAATATCCTCATTTTTCCTGTTGTTCTTCTTTTTCCCCCTACCCTCCATAGGAAAAAGCTTCACCCTGACCATCACTGTGTTCACCAACCCCACCCAAGTCGCCACCTATCACCGAGCCATTAAAGTGACTGTGGACGGACCCCGGGAGCCACGAAGTAAGTGATGTGTTTTATTTGGCAGCCCTGAGAAGCACGGGGAGGGGGACACAGGGGGCTGAGCTCTCCGTGGCCAAAGGATGCAGGACACAGAGCCAGCTGGGGCAGCACCGCTGGCAGCACGTGGAGCCAAGGAGGGTGTTGGTGTGGCCGAGCGAGCCCAAAGCAGCGGGCACGGCTTGGCTGCTTGGACGTTCTCAGCACAGCAGAGCGTGGTGTGTGTCCCTCCCTGCCTCTTGCTCTCTCCATGCCCCGTATCCCATCTTGGATGGATGGGTTTATAGCTCCTCATTGTGCTCCATATCCCATCTTGGAGGGATAGTTTTATAGCTCTGGGCTGCCATGTCGGGAAAATGCTTTGGGCTCCAAGAGGAAAAACACCAAGGGCTTCAACCTGGCACCCTGCATGGTGTCCTGGAGGGTTCTGAGGCCAGAGGTGCTGTGCTCGGCTCCACTGGCTGATTGCTGGTTTTTAAACTGAAAATGGTCACAGGTTCCCTCCGTGCTGAGTCTGTGTTTGCCTGTCTGTCGGAGAGCACCTTCCCCTTTGGTCCGTGGTGGTTTCGCTTTGGGGCTGTCAGAGGCTCTGGCTGAGCTGCTGGAGAAACCCAAAGACATGGTGCGACCGCAGAAACGTCTCTGTTTTGCTCCAGGAGGCTCTCACGGTGCAGGCTGGAGCCTCGTGGCTCGGGGAGGCTCTGTGAGCTGCCCTCGCTGCGCTGGGTTCCAGTGTCAGGCTGTTTGAGCTCACCTTGGCATTTCCAGGGCTCCGAGCAGCGGGAGGATGGAGGAGTTTCCTCTTGCAATGAGTGGTATTTGCTCTGCGGGACCCCCTGTGTGGTGGGATCTCACCCCATGGGCTTCATCCCCAGCTTCTAGCTCTGGCTTTGCCTTCCTGCTCGCTCAGCACCACCCCCGGCTCTATAAAGCCGAGTTTGTTCCCTTTGCGTGTGAAGCTGTCGTAGCCCACATTGAAGGGAAACGGTTTGATCCTTCTAAATATGCTTCAGAAAATATTTTCTGTTGATGCTGTCGTTGGGCCATCAGTGTGCCTTGATGTCAGGCCAGGGGGAGGCTTCTACCTCAGCGAGGGGGTTTTATTTGCATCGGGGTTTGTTGGATTTTCTTCCCCCTTCATTTTTATTTTGGAGTCTGTCAAGCTGCTGGCTGGATTTACAAAGCCAGATTTCACTTTTGGGTTTTTCTTTTAAGCTGGAAACACAAGGAGGGTCCCTGGTGTGGGTCTGCCGTGGCAAAGCACCCGTGGGTCGTGGTGGGTGCTTGGGCTCAGCCCGGGGTTGGGCAGGGAATTTCACAACTCCTCCAGGTCAGGAATAGAAACCAGGTCTCCTGACTCCTGGCTCAGCCCCTTATCAGCTGCATCAGATCGCCTTTCTAATAATAATAATAATCATCAGGAATACATAAATAATAATACAAGGCGAGATAGTTACTACTCTTAGCTTTTGGTTTGACTTCACCAACAGGCAGTGCTCACCAAACCCCTGTGAATCACACCTGCTCCTCCTGAATTTCCACATCCCTCCCCATCGCTCCCCATCTTTAATTTAAATTCTCTGATACGGAGATGACGGCTCCACAGCCAGGGAGGGAGAGCTGGGGGGCTGAGCCGTGGGCTCACTCACCCTGCACTCTTTGGGTTGGAACTGTGCCTTTTTTTGGCAGAATTAGGCAAAAACAGAGGATGGAGAGGCTTTTTTTTTTTTTTTGCATTTTTTTAGTGATTTGTGGACCTCAAAATGTGCTGGAAGTGTCGTGTCCTTAAAGAGACCTGCATGGTGTTTATTTACTGCTTATGCCCTTGTCTTGTGTGGACTCCAAAAGCTGATCTCTCCCCCTTTCCTGCACCCCCTCCCAGCCTATATATTGCTGATTGAAGACGTTTAGACCCGAGTTGTGGAGTTTCGAAATTTGTTTCAGATAATCATAGATTTGTTGGCAGTAAAGGTCATACTTTGACTCCCAGTGTGATCTTGGGGCTTAAATTCACAGTTGATGAAAATCCAGTGTCTTGAACTGGAATAAAAATAATAATAATTTTTTCCCCACACTTTGGTTTTCATTTTCTAATGAACATAAAATTTTTTTAAAATATTTTTAAAATGCCCTTTGCCCTTCCCTCCCCTCAGTCCTGTGCACAAACCCTTGGTGTGGAAATACCAGCTGTAAAATGATCCGGGCTCACTCCTGGAGAGCCGATGTGGTTTTCCTGGTTCCCCTGCCACTGGGTGGCTCTCTGGCACAGCACCCCTGTGTGCCAGCACCCACCTGGCTCTCCAGGTGGCCCTGGGAGCTGGTGCAGCCCTGGCAATGGCCACCTTTGGCCAAACACCGTGGCTCGTACTGCTCTGCCTTGTCTGTCTCTGTAAGGAGAGAGCTGGCATGAGAAATTGCAATTTTTGTGCATAAATATATTATATATACAGTTTTTAACATATATGTATGTGTAAAAATATAGGGGGTTTTCCCCTTTCTTGGCTGCAAACGGGTGGGTCATGGTGTGTGTTGGCTCCTGGCGCGTGGGATCGGTGCTGGCTGGGGCTGAAGGCTGGATGTGGGGCTGGTGGGGCAGGCAAAAAGCAACCTTAGTGTGGGAAGAATTGGCCATTTGTCTTGATATCCTGGGAAAGCCCTGGGCATCGTCCTCTCAAATGCAGCAAAATTCCTCCAGCAAACGTTCTTGTGGGGTTTTTGGCCAGAAACACAGCTGAGCTCCACGCCCCACCTCCAAGCATCCCATTCATCTTTCACCCTTGTCCCATCACTCCATCTGAGCCCTTGAGCGAGTCTTTCAACTCAAGCTGTGCCCAGAAAAACTTCTGAGGAGTTGGAAATGGGGTTGAGATGGGTGAGAGATCTCGGGGAAGTGGGTGACAGGCAGAGCCCACGCAGGGCCAGGGGTGGAGCTGGGATGGAGAGACCAGGAGAGCTGGACCATGGAGCTGGAGATGCTCCTTTGTGGGATCCACAGCCAGTGTGGAGTTGGTAATAGTGGTGGCTTTGGCTGAGTGTCCCCTCCAAGCCATCCCAGAGTCTCCTTCTGAGTGCCCTGCTCACTTTGAGGTCTTTTTCCCTCGTGCTCAGACTCTTGCTGGGTTAGATCTGGAGGGGGAAAAAGGACATTCTGTCAAGTTGGCACCTTAGCTCTAAACAAATCGCACAGGGGTGCCAAGTGTTGACATACTTTGTACAAACAGGAAGTAATAAAATATTTGAATTTCCTGTGGAATTTCCTTCTTTTCCCCTCCTCTGCAGCTCTGTATTTAGCAAGAGCCCAGCTCTGGAGAGCTGCAGCCCTGGTGCAAAGCCCTCTCACATCCCCAGCTGCTTGCAATATAATCCACAACAGGCAGAACATGGAGAAATGAATGGCTGGGAGCTATACAGGGATGTTTAGTCTGTTCTGGGTAAATGGGAGCATCTCCAGGGCCTCCCCCAGCACACCCACCTGCTGGCTGCCTTCCCTTCCCCTTCCCTTTTCCTTCCTTTCCTTCCCACCGCTCTCACCTCCTCTGCTGTCACTGTCCCTCTCCTCCTTCCAGCCATCCCTTGCAGCTCCAGCCCCTTTCTCCCTTCCCATCTCCTGGGAACTCTTCTGCAAATATTTTTTTCCCTTTAAATGCTTTTTCTTTGACATTTTTTTTCCTGCTGCAATTCAGCCTTCCTTAATCCTTTTCCCCTCTTTCCAAATCCCCTTTGTCCTTAACCCCTTCTCTCTGGTTTCTACCCCATCCCTGCTGTCCTGGTCACTGTTGAGGAGGAAAGGGAGATCAGGAGGATCTGATTTCCACAGGGTCCCTGTGTCCCTCCTGGTTGCCTGCTCAGCCACAGCAGCACTGTGGAGGTGCTGGTTGTCGGTGTCTCCTGCCCTGTTCATTTTTGGGGTGTGCGTCAGAGATTCGGTGTTTTCAGTCACGTGCCTGTGTGGTGTGACCACAGGGAGTGACAGGAGTGTGTCCCCATTGGGCAGCAACTGCTGGCTTGGACCACGAGGAGGGAGCTTGTGGCAAGAGCCTTTCATATCCCCTCTCCCACCACGCTGTCCCTGCAGGGATTTTCTGGCTGGGCCCCATCCTGACCCTCTGTGGTCACTTTTCCCTCCCCAAAGGCCTCTTGCCCCAAAAGGTTTGGCTGTCCTCTCACACAGCACGTAGCCAGCAGGTGGAGAGGCTTCTCCCCTCCCACAGCGAGGAGTCCTTTCCAAGAACTGCTGGGTTCTTTGCTGTCAGACTTTTGAGAGCCTCAGCTGGGTGAGGGTTTCCCTCCCTGCTGCCTCCCACGAGAGGTGTCAGCCCAAGCCACAGCCTGGCCCCGTGCTCCGAGCTGGGAGGTGAAGAGTCTGGGAGCTGCAGAGGGTGGAAAGCCCCTTGCCCGTGCCTGTGTGGGGTGTTTGTGGCATCTGTGACCCTGGGCTGCTGGAGGTCACTGGGCACAAGGCTGCGTTTGGGGTGCTGGTTTCCTTGAGCACCAGATGCACTGGGCACTCGTGGCTTCAACTATGTCAAAAAGGCAAAAAAATGGGAGAAAGACTGACTGGCAAGGGAAAAACCTGGTCTGTAAATTCATCCTGGAGAGGGCTTGGCCTCTGCTAATCCCAGTGTGCTGGGGGACTGTGGGAGGAGGGTGCCCGTGGCCCTGGGTGCCCCCAGCCCTGGCTGGGCCATTTCCAGCAGCACTGGCTCTGCCCAGCTGGGAGCCCGGGAGCAGAAGGGATGGTGTCAGCACTTCAGGGGATGACACAGACCTCGCTGGGGCTCCTCTCTCCATCTCGAAGCTGTGGGGATAAAGCAGCACCCCGAACCGCCCCGTCCAGCCTGGACACACCTCGGCACAGCTGCCCACACCCCCTATCTCACCTCCTGCATCTCTGTTCTCATCCCACACCCAGCACCTCACCAGCCCCAGCTCCCCACATCGTGGTGTGGCTGCAAACCACCCTGAAAAAGCCTTTCTCACTTTATTTATTTATTTAGGGTGCATCTGAATCCATCTCTCTGGAGCTCAAAGGAGTCTTTGCGATGAGGCTTTTCGTAAAATCACAGAATGGTTTGGGTTGGAAGGGACCTGAAAAATCATGTAGTTCCTACCCCCTGACATGGACAGGGACACCTTCCATTAGAAGGTGTGTTTTTTCTCTTTTAGTCTTAGTGGGTACTGCAGTCTGAGGCTGGAGAGAAAAAGCAAGCACAAGGACATGCTAGGAAAACAAGTGACCCCCCTTCACTTTCCCCATCCCTCATGGCTGTAGATGAGTCTGAGATTTACTACTAGAAATAGCAAAACTGAAAGCCCATTTTACCCAGGGAAGGGAAAAGAGGTGCAATATTGCACCCTGTTAACCCAAATTAGCTCTACAGAGACCCCAATGTGATGCTAACAATTAGAAATCCCAGGCATCCCCTATAAGAGGGTGTTCCCTAATTCCAGCCTCTGATTTGACCTGCAGCTTTGGGCAGGGGGTGTGAAGCTGAGCACACAGGTTTTCCATTTACCATGGGCTGCACTGGGGGGATCCAGGGCTTTAATTCTGGAATGATTGCACTCATGGGGGTGGTCTGTGTGTCCCCCTCTGTGCGTGCTACCTCCCCCCACCATCTCTGCTTGTTGCCAGGCTGGCCCCCCAAACTGGACCACTCCCTGCAGTCCCAGTGTGGTGAGGGTGTTTATTCGGAGGCAGCAGCAGCTTTGCCCAGACCTGAGCCCAAATTGCTGTGTCAGCCCCTCCACACTCGCTGGCACAGGGCTCAGATTTGGGACTTACAGTGGTGGGGGCTTCCCTGTGCTGCAGCCTTCCAGTCTCTTGTCTGTTTTTCCAGGGATACAGCAGCCCTGGGCAAACTCAATTCCTTTAGCACCATCACATTTTCATGCCTTAATGGCTTAAATGCCATCAAAATTGCAAAATGTTGTGTTTAATAATTCAGAGTTGGTTATTTCCATGCTAAGTTTTGGGTTGTGATGTCCTAAAAGCAGTGATGATTTCTGGAGGGATTCCTGATTCTTTGGGAATTGCTTGTAACACTGAGGGCTTCCCTAATCTGTACCATTTGGAGGGGGGGGGGAAGAGAAAAATATGAAACAGAAACATTCCTGTTACCTTTTAGAAAAGTGGCTGATCCATGGATTCACCTGTCCTGCTCTGGCAGGGCTGGGAACCCCATGGCAAAGCTGCTCCCTGGCCCAGTGGGAATTGTGGCCCCCCGTTTCAGGATGTTTTGTCCCACAGACCTGTGGTCTGGGGGCATTTGTGTAAATCCACACTGTGCTTTCTCCTCAAAGGGGGTAAAAAGTTGTCTCATAGTTTTGTTGATTGGAAGCAATTTTGAGAGGAGACAGAGTTGGAAAAGCTCTGCAGGACTCCCAAGTGCTGCAGGAGGCTTGGGGTGATGGATTGTGGCCCTCTGGGATTCCAGCTCCATGATCTGGAGAGGGGGAAGTAAAACCTGTAGCTCTTCCATTCCTGGGACACAGGGAAATCAGGGTCTACCAAGTGGCTAAAATAGCTGAGGATGAGGAAGAAGGAGCGGGACAGTCTGTTGGGGTTATGGGACGGGAGCCAAAATGGAGCAAGGACAAAATGATTCCCTGTTCCTGTGTCCCTACGGGCAATTTTGGGACCTCGAGGCAGAGACACCCCGTGTTTTTAGCCTTGGAGATTTGATATGATTTTGGCAAGTTCTTAGAGAAGACAGGATAAATTACTGGAGGGTCTTGTGTGTCTCAGAAGCTCAAACAGAGACTCAGGACAGGGCTGCATCATGCCAGTATTGTACGATTTCAGATCTTTATCTTGGCAAAAAGGCTTCTCGTGGGGCTGTGTAAAACTTGAGCCTGAGATGTTTCTGTAATTAAAAGCAGACTCAGTGCTGAAGTGCTCCCGTGGGGTGGTAGTTTTGGGTATTATTCTGGTCTTTTGTTTTATTCCCCTGCTTGTCCTTAGCTAGAAATAAATACAGAGACAGTTCCCAGATTGTCAGGGAATTAGGGGAAAAAAAAAACCAAAACCACACATAAAGGGAAACGGTGAAGAAAAAGATAAAAATAAGTAAAAACAGAAGATACGATGAAATCAATCAAAGGTCATTTAAATAAATAAATGACCTCACCACTTCCTGGTCAGTTATTTGTCAGGGCAAAATTGCTATGACCTCTTTTAATTTAATATTTGTGCTTGAAACACACTGATTTCCCCTTCTTGAGACCTGTCCCCTTCCCTGGGGAGGAAGAGGAGGAAATCCTGAGTGGCACTTTCTCCCTTCCCTGTTGATTCTGCTCTGGATGTGCTGAGGCCCTTTGAGACGGAGCTTTGAGGAAACTCCCCGGGCTCTGCACGCCCTCCTGGAGGGTCAGCTTTGCTCCTGCTGCTCGGGGACCTGCCTGGCGCTTCCCCGTGGTGGCCCTTGGGCTGATGCTGCTTGGAGACCCCAGGCTGGTTCCAGCCGTGCTCCAGAGCGTGCCCGTTCAGCTCTCGGCAGTCTCTGCATCTCCCCACGCTGATCCAGCCCTGCTGAGGGTCCTCAAAAGGGCTTCCGTTGGGGTCTAGGCTCTTTGATGTGTCCTGAAACAAGGCAGGCACGGAAGATCCTCCGTGGGAATGCAAGGTATTATATTTTGGCTTTATTGGCGTTTTCTCTGCTGCCCCTCCAGCTGCTGCTGGAGTTGTTGGTGCCTGGGATGAGGCATTTGCATGGACGGTGTCTGAGAGCTGAAGCCTCGCTCTGCCTTCTGCACAGACTGTTCAGCCCCATCCCACCCTTCTCTGACTCCGTTTGCCCTTTGGATGGTGACAAATGAAAAGCAAATGCTGGCTCGGGGGAGGTGGCACGTCATCGGTGCCATCACTGACCGTCCCACCGGGCAACCTGAGTGGGGCAAGGTGGACTGCCTGATCTCGTCCTTTGTCTGCCAAATCTCTTAAACCCCTTGGAAGTCCCCATAAACTGGGGCCTCTGCAGTGAGTGGCAAAGGAGAAGGTGGAAGCAGCATCCCTTGGAGCGCGGAGGATCCCACGGCGGTGGAGCAGCAGCCGGAGGGGCTCGGGGCTCCCAGTTCATACAGGAGCCCTTGTACATCGGTACTTGCTGCACTGGAGGGTTTCTCTGTTTGTATTCCCATCACTGATGTGTTTTGATCCCAGCGGGGAAATTGGCACCCTTTGGTATCTGTTGGGGCCGTCCAGGGCACCGCTTTCCTGCCCAGGCAGCTCGGGGATGCTGTTGGTACACGCAGGGAGGGCAATTATGTTAAACTACCTCCTCCTCTAATTCCTCCTAGGCACTGCTATCCAGTTAACCCTTCAAGGGCCAATCCTGCCAAGACACAGCGAGGCGCAATTGGGGCTCAGCTCCTGGGGGGTGGATGAAAATCCCGCAGGGAGAAAAGCAGCCCAGCACTGGATTCTGGCAGGGGGGGACCCACTTGCCCCTCAGCAGGTCGTGGAGATGTCCCGAGGGACACCCAGGTGCCAGGGACATGTGGAGCATTCCCTGGGCGGAGCAGAGCAGGGATAAAGGTTGCCCGACTGCGCTCCAGGCAATGGGTTTGCATTGCCAGGGCCTTTGGTGTGACAGCTCGAGGCTAATCCTGCCTCAAAAGAAATAATAGAGCAGCTAAAATATATGGGCTCCAGTAAATTCACTCCTCTGATTATTTTATTTGCCACATATAGTAAATTCCACTTCTCCTTTATAATCAACTGGTGCATAATAACTTCAAAATCATTTCACTTAAAAATGACTGGTATTTTCTAAGTGAAGCAATACTGGGAGTTAGAACAGGGAAATTATTTTTGCTTGCATTCTACAAGGGAATCATTGTTGGAATTGGTTGCAACACCTCCTGCTTTTGAAAGCTTCGGGAAAACCCCAGGGCACGATTCTCAGCTGGGGTGGACGACCCATACCTGTCCTGGCTTTGGAAATAAATCAGGACCAGAGAAGTGGGCACTGATAGTGTATTTGTGAGAGTAGATCAAGCAAAAGGATTGTCTGGTGTAGGGGGGATATTTGGAGAATTAAGTTTCATTGAAGGTTTTTTCCAGGAGGATGGTGGTGGTGTTCTGCACCAGGTCGTGCCAGGTGCTGCTCAAATAAACAGCAAAAGAAATTCCCTCTGGGCCCAAAGGGAGTGGGTTGGGACGGGATGCAGTGGCAGGACAGGGTGGTACTAAAAGGAGTATTTTCTTCACAGAGAGGCAGCTTTTGCCCCGTGCCTCACTTTAGCTGTCTGTAAAGCAGCTCCAATCCCTGGTGGGATTGGAGTGCAGGAGGGTGTTGGTGCAGATTCATCCTGCAGCAGCAGGGGCTGCATCTTGCAGGGTTGTTAATACAACGTGGCCCTGCTTCCCTCAGGCAGGATTTGGGAGCTCAGGAGGACAGAGCGAAGGGTCACAGATTGGAAAAGTGAGAGGAAAAAAAAACAGTCAGTGATAAAAGGCCAGTTTCATTTCAGGGAAGACAACAGCTAAAGGACCAGAACTATAAAACAAAACCACAAGATCACATCAGATGTCAGGGCAGGACACATCTCGTTCCTCCCTCCTGAAAGGGCTTATCAGTGCAACCAATCACTTTAATGATGTGGCAGAGGGAGGAAGAGGATTTGACTCAGAGTGAGATGAAATTTAGTTCCTAAGACCCTTCTCTTCCGCTGCCAGAGACCAGTCACCTGTTCTGCAGTCAGCCAGAGATAACTCATATCCTGCAGCGGAAGGTGCTTAGACGTGATTTCGCATTATTTTCTCTTACTCTTTCCAGTGACTCTACACACTGCAGTGGGAGAGGGGGAGAGAGGGGAGGACGAAGAGGGGCCCAGGAAGCAGAGTCATCCCCAGACCCTCTGCAGGGAGGTTCCCAATCCCAAAACCAGATGTGGGAGCAGCCCTCTTGCCCATGGTTAGCCCCTGCCCAACCCTGCTCCTTTGGCTTTGGGGGAGCAGCACTGCAGGGAGGAGGAAGGTGCTGTGCAGGGAGGAGGAAGGTGCTGTGCAGGGTGGAGGAAGGTGCCATGCAGGGAGGAGGAAGGTGCTGTGCAGGGTGGAGGAAGGTGCTGTGCAGGGTGGAGGAAGGTGCCGTGCAGGGTGGAGGAAGGTGCCATGCAGGTAGTTGTTGCTCTGGGGTTCCTCCTCACACCTTTGTGCTGTGCATGTTGCCAAAGCTCGTCGGGAGATGTAATTATCCAACATACCAGCCAGTCTCTGGAGATGGAGCTTGGAGCTCAGTCCTGGGATTGGGGGATATTAGTATTCAAACGTCAGGGCTCAGCTCCAGCTCTGTCCTAGGGCAAAGGGGGAAAGCAGCACTCAGCATCCTCAGACCTTGGGAAAGTTTGAGTCTGCTGCAGGTTGTGCTGTTTCCAAGGGCACAGGACTGGCTGGCACAACTCTGCTTCCTCCAGCGGCTGCCGCAGGGCCCCGCAGTGCCAGGTTCATCTCATCTGCATCATTCCTTGCACAGGCCTGAGCCCAGCAGCTGGACCTCCCCATCCTGGGCAGAGTGTCCTTAGCCAGTGTCACGCAGAGGAATTTGATGTGCTTGCCCTAATGGAACAGGTTATGAACTGGGAAAAACCAGCTATACTGGTAGCACACAGTCCAAGTTGTTAGATAGCAGCATTAACTCATTCCAACTGGCATCTCTCCACTGATCTACGGAGTGACAGCTTCTGAAAATCTGATCTCAGACATGGCTGAGGCAATACCAGCTGGATGTCCTTGGGATCTGTCTGCTTCCTCCCCAGCACCCAGCTTGGAAATCTTTGAATCAGGGCTTTTGCCTAATTCCATGAAAACCAGATCACAGCCCATAAATGAATTTTGCCTTCCTGGAAACGGGAGCAGTTGCAGAGAAGCCATCGGGGCTGGTGGTTTTTACACCCTGTGTTATGAAAGCTGCTGAGTTTCCCACAGATGTGCACCCACCTGCTGGTTTGTGACACAAGCTGAAATTCTCAGATCTGTAAATCACAACTTTTAAAACTCACCTACTCACTCTTTAGTCTCAGAGGAAGATTTTCAGAGGTCTTTAAGGATGAAAAAAATGCAGGAAAACACTGGTGGGGATTTTCAGCAAGGCACAAGTGGGCTAAATGCTTTAACCTTGTGAGTTTCACCCATTGCTGAGAATGCCCCCAGCTTTCCCTGCACTGTGAAGTGCTTTAAATATCTTTGCAAATCCAGAAAGACTCTGTCTCCACGCTGAAACCCTGGGAATGGGGATCCTGTGTCCTTCAGTCATTTGAGCCGAAGTTGTGTGGAAATTTGGGTGTGATGTTCCCTTTGATTTGAACACGGGCCACATCTCCAGAGATTTCAAAAGTGCTACCCTAGAATTCTGTTTAAATATCTGAATTAATGCCTTGCTTTTTTTCGCCTTTCACAGGGCTTAGTTTTGGGGTCTGCCCCTGTAACAAAAGGCCTCAACAGGATTTATCAGATGCTGCCCCACTTGCCAGGGCTCCCATCGCAGGGTGGGCAGGGAGGGAGGCAGAGGCAAAGCTGAGGGACTAACCCATGAGTGAGAGGAGATCAGGGGCTTGCAAAGCCCCTAATCAATACCAGCCTGCCTAGAATGAACATTTCTCCCGCTGCTGGAGCTTCAGACACTAAAAAACCTACTGTAAATGCAACATATCTCTGTGCTTCCTGCCAGCTGGCCCAGAGCCAGCCTATTTCCTTGAAAAAGAGGGATATTTATTTTCATCCTTTTAGAGGCAGCCAATTCATCTCAGACCACCACCAGCCAAAACAGCTTTATGAATTAGGAGCCTTTTTTTTCTTCCCTAATTCTCTCCCCCATCCCCTTAAATATTATTTTCCTTTCGTTGTTCCAGTCGGTGTAAATCCTGTGCCGGGCCGTGCGAGCCGAGGCACACTGTGCTACACTCCCCTTTCTCTCCACGCTGGAGAGAGACAGTAGCTGTAGTGTCTCCCCAAAGCCAGAGGAAACCAAAGCAAAGCCTGGCCGTGACTGATTCTCTTTCCAAATGGCGTAAGCAGGCCAACTTCAAACATGTGAATAATGAGTTATCTGTGCTTGACTTTGTTCGTCACCAGAAGAGACGGTTCCCTCTAACATTCCCTTCCTGCTCCCTCCTGGGAACTCCTGGGCTTCGGCTTTTCGGAGTGGGCTGAAGTGGTGTTGGCGCTTGCCGGCTGCTGCCTCTCGCCAGAGCTCGGTGCACATCTCTGTTATGCTCTGTGGACACGTCATGTTTGAGTCCCTTCCAGCTGCCAGCACTGTGGGCAGCCTGGTTCCCACCTCCACACTGTCCTCCCCGCCCTCTTTCACTGGCCGTGGGGCTCCACCAAATTCTTCTTGGCTGGGAATTCCCCGTGGTGAGTCTCGAGCTGGAGGTGGGATTCCAGGGCAAAGCAGAGGGAAGTTCATGTCTTGTGCTAAAGGTGTGCAAAGATGAAACCAGCCCAACATCTGCTGTAAGGGACAGGCCTGCTGTTCCCATAACACAGGCATTTCACATGTGGCTTCTTTCTGAAGCACATGCTGGGACTTGATAGTCTAGTCGAGACTCAGACTGGGAAAGAATTCAACCCTCTGTAGAGGATTGGTGTGTTTCTCTGAAGTACCTATTTTGAGGGCTATAAGAGGGATTTGAAAGGTGTTTTGCACATTGAGACGGAGCTTTATCCACTGCTGATTGCTTTCTTGTGGTCCGTTTTCACGGACATGTAGAGACTAAGCCACAGGGTTGTGTGCAGGGACTGCTCCTGGTGAACTCCTCCTTGGCAGAGCCCTGGAGTTTGGCTGTGAATATTTGGGCAGAGTCTGGGGTGGAGGATGGTGGGATCTTGCTGGTGGGATGCTTGGAGCCTTTCTTTGAAGGTGGATGAGTGGGGGCCTCTGTGGCTGCTGATGGCTCAAGCTGATGTCCCAGCCCATGTTACCATCTCCTGGTTCTTGTTTCCTCCTTACTGGAGCTAAGGAAATGATCTGCAAATGTTTGTGTTACTGAACATCTCCCAGAGCTGAAAAGCTCTGCATTTCCTTTGCTGCATCTTGCTGCCAGCATTTCGCAGCAAGACTCCCGGGGAGGGCCAAGCCACTTCCCACCATCTGCTCCCCTGTCCTTTGGTAGCAAAGGGGATGGGGACAAACGTGACACCCAAGTCTGAACCCACCAGTGGCACAGAGGAGGCTGTGCAGCTCCTTGTCTCTCATGACTGAACAACTAACCACAGATAAATCAGGGGACCAGGACTCTTAGGCACCCTGGAGAGTGTTTCTTCAAATCAAATCTGTCTCAGATTTTGGCACCACTCAGGCTCCTGAAGCCCCTTTCTACCTTTGATCAACTTTACCTTCTGCATCTGAGTGATCTGGGGAAATAAGCTGCTTCTGGTGAACACTGTGGAACTCCCCCTTCCACTGCCTGGAAACCCATCCAGGTTCCAGCTTGGGAAGCCACATCAGGTTGCACACTGCTACAAGGAGGAGTGGGGTCTGTTTTGGCCTTTGAAATGTTTTAATGCAGAAAGCATGTCTTTGAATCCTAGCTCTGACTGCCTGAGCTGCAGTGTGGCACACACTGTTTCGCTGTCTGCATTCCAAGGAAACACCCAGAACTTCCAGTATGCTTCTTATTACTGGCCTAAAGTGTCAAATTCACATTGGCTCTTCCAGCTGGGAAGTGTTCAATGGGATCGTTTGTTTGATATGCTGATACAGATCTTGTTATTCCACCAGGATCATAGGTGATCTGTCAATGTTTACATCATGTCATGTTCAATATTGGAGTTAACTGATTCAGAAACCTGATCCAGCTTTGTTAAAACCCTTGTGCTGTTGACAAGAAGTGCCCAAGGTCAGTAGCTGCCATCATTTGATCATTCTAAGCTCCGTTGTTTCCACAAACATTGACCTGCAAGCCAGTGCTCGCCCAGCTGGAAATGCAGGGCAAAATCTCCAACCCCAGCAGCAGGTTTTGTGCCCCAAAACTCACAGGTAGGGGTGATTAAGACTTCTCAGATGGATTTCTTGGGATGAGGTCTAGAGCATTTGAAGTTGAGTGAAAATCCATCCACTGGCTTCGGGAGGCTTTGAGTCAGTGCTTGGGTTAAGCCAGAAACCACCTTCCTCTTCTCTAAGGTAGGAGCTATTGTTCACTTGACGGCACTGGTTTCCTCTCCGTGACAGCTGTGGGTATACGGGGAAGGGCTTTTAATGAAGTCAACCGCTGCAGAAATTAAAAAGCTCAGGTTGTTCTGATGAAAGAAACCCATTAATAGCGATTCCCTCTTGCGTGACAAAGTCTGACGTCCCCAGCTCTAAAGTGACAAGCGGCAGGAAGTCCTGGGGAGACAGCCTGAGCTACAGAGGGTTGGCAGTCCAAGCTGGTGGTTTTTAACTCATTCGCTGCCTTGTTTCATATGGTTTGGTGCTGCCAGGTCCGTGGATACAGGGTGGAATACAGACCAGAGATGGGCTAGGAGAGCTGGGAAGGGTCCTGATCCCACCACAGCATCCTTTGGTTTTTCACTCCTAAACGACCTCCTGTGTTTGCCTCACTTTACATTTGCATCCAGTTTTCCACTTTCTTTTTGTCAGGATAGTTTTAAGAATTTGGGATTTTCGCTGGCACTTGCTGTGTCTCCCCACAAACCAGCCCCTTCTCAAGGGTGTAAGTACAGCACTGCTGTTGACTTGAGGTTTAAACCTCCCCTGGGCTGTGTCCACGTCCAGACAGTGTGGGGACCAGAGCGACTACGCTGCAGCATGACACAGCCACAGGAAGCCCCGGGTTAAGTTGTACGGCTGAATAATTTTTAAAAACATTATCAGCATAGTGATCACTTGATATATTTTTCAGGATTTTCTCTGTCATGTGCCAGATGCCACCACAGGATAGGGTTTGTGCTGAGACAGAGGCAGGGAATTCAACTTTCTTGAAATTTCTGGGGAACTTGGTCTTTAAAGTCCTTTAAGCTTCTCTGCTATGGTCTGCCCAAGTGATTAAAGGTGAAACATAACCTGATTCTTCTTCTTCTGTGCTCAAATGTGTACTGAAATAACAAAATGTGGACCCAAACAAGACACCTCTCTGCACATGTGTTTCCCCTGGGGAAAGCACGAATGCCATGTGACAGATGCTGCTCATGGCTCTGAAGGGCTCAGGCAATGCAGAGGTGCCTCAGGTCTGGGGACAATCAGAGATTAGAAGAGATCCTTTATGGTGTTGCTTTGAGATTTCCTTGATTTACTTCATACAGCAGGGAAAATACATTTTCAAAATACCGCTGGGTTTTGCCTTCTGCTGGGGTTTGTCCTCAGTTTTGCTCTCTGGCATCAGCCTGTTTTCCACTGGTTTGGGCTTTTACACATCTGGAAAGCCTGGGGATTATAGAGTTGGAGAGGGTGGTGGGGCTCCCCTGGATGTGGAGCTCACAGAGGAGGGTCAAAGTCCCTCAGAAACTGTAGCGAGAGGTTGGGACATCCATGGAGCAATGCCATGGCAGGGGGTCAGCTGGGAGTGTGAGATCCCCTCTGGAGATCAGAAGATATAAAACATAATTAAAGAGGGGGAAGTCTGGGGACTTTCTGTGACTTTGCTATAAACAGATACCAGGCTCACACTGCACAGATGTGAAGGGGGAGGGAAGGAGGGTGTGAGCAAGAGGTGGCTGTCTTTATCGCCTCTTAAATGCATCAGGTCTTAAAAGCCACCAAGAACTGAGCTTGACTCAGTGGATATTGGGCCACAGGGTCTGCTAAGGCCCAGCTCCCTGCAGTGCTGCAGAAGGGTTTCTTGCCAGCTCCTCTCCCATCTCCCCGGCGTGCCTGCACACCCCCAGTGCCCCCGAGCGCTGCGCTTGGATGACACTGGGAGGAGGTGGTTGCCACCTTGGGAAGGTCCCTCCATGGCAGGTGCAAATTGCTGGGGGTGTTGCACGGCCATCTGGCTGCGGCAGGTGAAGAACAAGGAGAATCCAAGGTCTGAACCCGGCACTGATGTAAAACTGAGGCAGCTTCTCTGGAGCCCCTCCAGCTTTGTGCGGGTGTAACTGAGACTGGAATCGGGCCCAGAGAGAGTGAAGCCGTTTGGTGATGATTAATACAGTAAAATGTGAAAGTTATGTATCAAGTGTATTTCATGCGCCTCTTGCCTCGGGACAATTAGCATAAATTTAATAATTATTGCCCTGTGCCAGCAGCTGCTACCTAAGGAGCTGGGAGTGCTTTACAAACGCTCATTAGTTGCTGCCCTGCCTGGGGGATGTGGGTGATTAGACTCCCCGTTTTATGGGTAGGAGAAAAGGAACAGAAAGAAGCAAAGGGAGATGGCCAAGGTGTGGTACCAAGGCTGCTCCCATCCCTCCTCCTGTGCCTTCTTCAGCTCCACGTGGCTCTGACCCTGTTGGATGGGCAGAGCTGGGAGGGGGCTGGAGTGAGATGAGAGTTTATTCTGCACACACTGAGCAAACGCTGCAGAAAATACTTAAAATTCAGTGTTTTCTTTGCTGGTTCCCCATTCACCCCTTTGCCAGGAGATGGGGTTTCTCCTGCCTTGCACGTGTCTCCCCTCTGTGTGCAGAGAGAGTAAGGGCTGGTGGAGGCTGGTCACTCTGACAGAGCATCCTGATCCAGGCTGCTTGCTCAAAGGCTGCCTTGCTGGATGATCCGGGGCCTCCCACGGGGATCAGTCTGTGTCCCTTCTTTGGTGGCCCTCATTTTTCTGAACCATGAGGTCTTCCCCTGTGTGTGTGCTGTGCAACGCCCCCAGTAGTCGATTGCTGCGGGGCTGCCACCCCGTACCCCATGTGAACATCAGCAAACCTCGCAGACAGAGGCTGTGCTGACTCTGTGTGCAGCCAGGGTGCTGCAGCCAAAGGGGAACTGATCAGATATCAGACTCTTTTATCACGTTCCAGGGCACAGACAAAAGCTAGAAGACCAAGCCAAACCCTTCACCGACCGCTATGGGGAGCTGGAACGGCTGCGCCAGTCCATGAGAGTCACCCCAACAACACCAAACCCCCGTGGATCCCTCAGCACCCCGAGCCACTTCGGGTCCCAGGCTCAGACTCCAATACAAGGTAACTGGCTGGGTGCCCCAGCCTGGTGTTGCACCCCAAACCCTCACACCCCCAGCACAGCTGGGCAGGCAGCGGGGCTGCCCTGGCCAAACAAGCTTCCCTTCTGATTGCATTTTAGGGCTGGAGTCCAGCTATCCCCTGGGTAAGGAGCCCTGCCGGGGGACAAGCCAGGGAGGGGTTGCTTGGATTTCTTGGCCTTGGAAGCCTTCTTGCACCCATGAAATCATTCTCTGCACCATTAGATTCAGGCTCTTAGGAAAACCTGAGCAGCTTCAGGAGGAATGTGAGAGAGATCAGAGCAACACACTTTGAACCCAGCAGCTTCTTTGACATGAAGGCACCCACGTTATGGTTATGCATCAACTAGAAAGGGTGTTTCATACTTTACATGCTAATCCAAATGGTTTCTTATCTTGTTGCATTGTGTTTATGCCAAGTCTGGTGATCCCTCGCCCAGCTCCAGCATAATTCCCCACACGTATGCACACCTGCACGGGCGCACGCGTGCACACACACACACACACACACACACACACACACACACAGGCTCTGCTCTTCCCATCCTTGCCACCAGCAAGGAGAGCCCCGAGTCCTTGGGCGTTCCCCCGGAATCCACACTGCTGCCAGGGCAGAGGCAGGAATTGCCACTGGAGTTACCCAAGAGAGGTCAGTCTGTTCATCCCCATACACCTGAATTTCAGCCCCAGATTAAGCCCTGCATTTGGAATTATCCGGCTGCCTTGCTGCTCCTGTCTTTCTGCACGTCTCAGCAGAGTCAGATGCCACCAGAATGAATTAAGACAAGCTAAACTCCAGTCTTCATGCTCCTTTTCCGTGCATTTTTAGTCTTGGTAGTGCTTTCCTTTGGAAATCAGTAGGGATACTTACAGGGATTTCAGGAATAGGATTCAAGCTGTTTGCATATTGAGATTTGAAGAGAGGTGACCCTCCTTGGAAGATTTCATGCAGAAAGTTCCAAAAGCCATTGCGTTGCATTTTCAGAGGTGACGTGGATGTTTGAAAACCTCAGTGTCATGGGCAAAGAGGGTTCTCGGGTGCACAAACATGTTTGAAAATGCTACCTGAACTGTAATAGCTGCCCTGCTCCTCCCAGCCCAAAATTACAGTGAAAATTTAATTTATTTCTCATTGAAATGCAAATCTCCATGCTTGGAATTTTCACTGGTATTAGCACAGTTTATGAGAAGAACGGGGGCATTTTGTGCAGCATTATCGTTTGATTTTTGTTTGAAAAAGAGAGAAAAAGAGAGAGTTTTCTAGGCTAGTCCCGTTGGCTGCATCATAAAGGAAGAGATTCTTGGGGGAAGAAAAAAGATTTGTATTTTAAATTAGCACAGCCCCATGTAGTGCCAGAAACCCAAAGAGTGTCGTTTGGAGCAAAGGATCAGGTGATGACACAAATTCAAGGAGAAAAAAAAATGAAACTGGCCGCAAGCTACCGCTCGTGCCAAATTCCCAAATGTCAAGTGACAGCAGGAGTGGAGACACACAGAATTAGCCATCTAAAATCATTCCTGCAGAGGGAATCCAAACTACCAGGAATGCTGCAGAAGGCGGTTCGTGCACACTCTGCTCTTGGCTCGCTTGTTCCCGAGTTGAGGAACTCTCTTAAAATGACTGTGGGTTCTTACCAGCGTAGCTGGGAGCAGGATCAGCTCAGTAATTTTAATCTCAGCCCTGTCCTTTTGACACAATGCTGGCTATAACCAATCATAATTTAAAAAAAAAAAAAAGGAAAAAAGAAAACAAACCTCTTTCTCTCTCTCACACACAGCTTATTCACAAAGATCATAATTTTTACCCAAGCAAGTGGAGCCTGGCCCATGCCAAGAATAACACAGGAGTTAACAGGCCTGTAATTCTCACGACTTGGCACGTTCTTGGGTAACACACACGAGAAGCCGATTAGTGAGAAGCATAACGAGATACGGGTTAGGCGGGACGGACAGGGCAGGCTGGGGTTCATCCGGCCCCCACTGGCCTTTATGTGGGTGCTTCCCAACCATAATGTTTTTAGCATCCCTGTGCAGGGATTAAAAGGGGGCCAGAGAGGCAGGTTTCCCCTGCACAGTGCCCGGCAGCCCTCGGCTCCTGTGCTGGAGGTGGCTGGCCTCCCAGTTCTGCTGAGCAAGCAGTTTGCACAAATGCTTCCTAATCTGCTTCTGGCAAAACCAGGCTGGGAGCTGAGGTGCTCAGGAACAGCCTTGGCCACTGAGGGGAGATTCTGGCGCCTCAAATCCCTGAACACAGCATATGGAGCTGGGTTCGGAGGCAGAAAGGCACGGAGGAGACAGTGTGCATCTTCGGGAGGAACTGGGGTTCTTTGGAGATGTGTTTGCTCTGGCCTGCTCCAATCCTTCCCCTCATGAGCGAAGGCCGTGGCCAGCAGAGATCATGGCAAGGACGTTGATGTAAGTAGGAGCAGAGTCTGGCCCTCAGCCATTCACAGAGGCTTTCAGTAAAGCAGCCCCTGGAGCTTATAAATAGTCCCCATGTAAAATGATCATCCTGAGGTTAAATGGTCTCAAATCAAAAGCCTCCCGGTAAGAGAAAACTGATTGTTTCTGAAGGACATGGCAGGAGACGTGGGAGGAGAGTGTGGCCGAGCAGATCCCATCCTGCTCTCGTGCTGCTTCCCTGTGCCCAGTGTCGGGGCATCTCAGTGGCTTCAGCCTTGCCCTGCCCCACTCAGGTGAGCAGGGAATCCATCCCTTCCCATGCCCATCCCCAAACAGTACTGACATTTGCAGCCCTGCACACACAGATTCCGTTCCCACTTGCAGTGCTTTGGTGGGTAAATAGGGTGATTCTGGGTTCACCCCGGTGCGGCTGCGATGACAATCTAGCCCAGTGGCTGGGCAGGTCGGATAGGCAGACCCTCATCATCATCCAGCACTGCTTCCCTGGCTTCAGCCGAGCAGAACCATTTGCCTCTGTTGAGGATTTGGCCCAATGCTTCTCCAGCGAGGTCTGGAAAATCTGAGGTTTTGAAATCCCAGCTCTGCTATCTCCTCAGTGAGACACCAAGCTGTCATTAGGATGGCTTGAAGTGGTTCCTTATTATGGGGCATGCGAAGCCAGAGCTTTGCGTGCTTTCTTTATCCTGAGTTTTGCCTTCTAGCTCAAAAAAATCAAGTAGCTCTCGAAAGTGAAGCAAGATGTTAAAGGAAGTTGCTTCTGTCTGCCTCCAGCTGCTCCTCGGGGACCCCTTGCCCTGGGGAGGTGGGATGGGGACAGACACACGTCCTCCCAGGGAGAAGCCCCCCATTCTCCACACGGGGCTTCGCTCCTGCCCCTCTTTCGGCAGCGGCTCTTGCTGAACAATTTCATTCCCGTTGCAGCAGGGCAGGACCGCCCACGCCTGTGCTCTCGCCTGGTGGTGGAAACATCTTCAACCACTCAAAAGCAATTGTGTGCATTGGCCAGCAACATGTAGGGGCCTTGTGTTCACGAGGACAATTGCAAAGTGATTTTAAATGTGATTACCCGGTACCAGAGCGAGCTGTTTTGATCAATGGATTTAATGCCCCCTTGCACACATTTTGCTCCAGCGAAGTCAAACTCCCTTGACTTCACAGAGAGAACAGTAAACGCTGGATCCTTTTGCAAGCTTCATCCTGCCTCTTCTAACCTTAGTGCCTGCTCAGTGTTTTCGGGAGACGTTTTGTTTGCTGGTGAAGAGCTTTAGATCTCCTGATCTGGCAAATGCTCAGCTTTAACCAGCTTCATTCCCAATCCATTACTTAAGGCCAGTGCAACATTTTTAACACAGGCCAGTCATCAGCAGAATGCTTCACCATGTGCATTTAAAGTAAACGATACCTCTCTCTTTTTCTTTTTAAATATGCATTTCTGAAGTATTACATTACTTTTAAGAAGCCTCTTGGCATAGGAGCGAGCACCCTATTGTTTCCGAAATGCAACGTGGCTGCTCTGAGGTTAAGTCCTGAATTATGGGCCCAGCAAATACACTGAATTGCTGCTTCCTAATCGCTGTCCAGATTGACTTATGGTTTCTTTAAAATATCCGTTTCTTAATGGATAAAAACATTCTACCATGGGCAGAGGCTAAATTGTTTCCAAAGGAAGCTAGGCAGGCATTAGTGGGAAGAAAACATATTGTGGGATTCAGCTTCAGCCTCAAAGGAAGGAACATGCTCAAGATGGGTTTCCTGCCTGCCTTCAGGCTTCTGTGTCTATCTTTAAACTGCTTTTCTGCTCCTCTCATTTACGCTTGTGATGTCCCTTAGATGATTTTGGTGTGTAACTGTCAGAGATGAACCACAGACCCGTGCTGGCCGGGAGCTTCCCGAGAGGCAGTCGAGGCACCGCGACCGCTGTGTTTGCTGCTGTCTTTTCTTGCCTCCGTCTCCCGGCCACAGCTCAGGGGGCTCAAGCGCTGCAGTTCCTACAAAACAGCAGATGAGCTTGCAAGGAGCCCGGCTGGGTCTGCCTCAGGCTCCAGGCACGCCATCCTGCCTTTGGCAGGGGATTTTCCAGGGTGGGGGGACCCGCAGAGCGGGGAGGGCAGCCGCCAGCCCGGGTCCCGCTGCAGGAGGGCAGTGCCTGCATTCTGGGGTGTTGCTGCAGTGCAGCCCAGCAGAGACAGGGCTGCAGCCCCCTCTCCCAGCACCCCTCGGCCTCCCCGGCCATGGGTTTCCCATGGCAGGCTTGGCCTGGTCCAAACCTGCTCGGCAGGCAAGGTGGTCTAGCTGCAGGCTGGGTTGTAAATTCAGCAGCTTCCTTTTATGTAGTCAGGGCTTGTTAATTTCTTTTAATACCCTTTGAATACAGGTAAAGAGCAAAGTGCAGGCAGGCCAGAGGGAGTGCCTGCAATCACGGGAGTGTTTCCCGTCCAGCCCACCCAGCCGCTCCAGTTAGCACCGTTAGGTTATTCCTCAGTGTTGTGGGAATTGAGCCTGGTGCGGGACAGGGGGATGTGGGCAGAGGGCTGGGATGGTGAGGGCAGAGAGAGGCTGTGGCAGGAGAGGAAGCAGGGAGAGCTGGGCTTGTTTAGTCTAGCTAAGGGCAGGCAGGGAGCAGAACCGATTGCTCTGTGTAAATACATCAAGGGGGGAACCATCGGGGAGGGAGAGGAGCTAATGTAAGCGATGGAGGACAGTGCTGGCACGGGAGATGCAGCTGAACTGGCCCTGGATAAATCCAGACTCAAAGCTGGAAGCAGAGTCCTCCTCAGCAGGGCAGGAGGGGTCCAGCCAATAGCTGGGAGCATCCCAATGGACCTGGAAGGGTTTGCAGGGGAGTTTGAGATGCAGTGCATGATTCACTGAGCTGGGAATATCTGGGAATTTCCCTGCCCTGCCTGCAGAGACCAGGAGGCTGCTACCCAACATATTTGGGATTGCATTGAAAGTGCTGGGAGAGGACACAGGAGCAGAGCTTTGTTCTACTCACGGGGGTAGGTTTGGGGGCTGCGTGGCAGCACATGGAGAACTGAGCAGCAAACGTGCTTGGCAGTCTCGAGGTGGTGCCTGGTGATGCTGTGATAAGGACGTGTGTGTTGTTGTGTTTTGGTTTGGGGTTTGGTTCTTCTTTTTTCAAACTCTGCAAAGGAAGTCCTTGCACCCAGTTCGTGAGCTGGCTCTATCAGATACAGAGCAGTGCTCCATGGGCGTGGAACAACGGATGCTGTTCACACCCTCATTTTTTTTCAACACCTCCCCTCCTCCCCCAAAATATATTTTGCTCTATTTTACGTGGGGTGGGAGGAAGGGGCCGTTTTCTTTTTTAGTTGGCTCTGACTTGGAAACAAATGAACTTGTTAACATACGTGACAGAGGCGTGAGAGTGCGCCTGCATGCATGGGTGGGGAGGAGAGCGGAGCCTTCTCTAGAGATGAGCTGAGGCTTCACACATCAAATGCATCTCGTGCACCTTCCCGCACAGATTGTCTCCTTCCTTGGCCACCTGCCTCTCCAGGCTCCCAGAGAGAGCCACTGTGATCAGGGAAGGGAAGCAGAGAGGAAGAGAGGTCAGGAAAATGCTGAAAGATAACGTAGAGGTCCCAATATCACAGAAATTAATAGAGAAAAACCAGCCAAAGGTGTATACAGAGCTAGAATGTCTGTCCCTGCTCTGTCTGACACGTGCATGCCTATTCTGTACAGAAGCATAAAGTATCATTAGTGTTTACACTGTCGTCAATCATCGTGGCATAAGACAGGAAAGGAGGGTTTTTTCCCCGGGCTAGATTTTTCATTACAGTTTTGCAAGGTGTGTAGAATTCACATGGTGATATATGGCCATGCTGAAGATATTTTCTATTCTGTCCACTTGGAGAGTGCCACACTGTCAATTCCCTTTGAATTTCCTTTATTCTCTGTGTGTTTCACACACTTTTGTGTTTGTGTTGTGTAATGTACACACAAGGTTAAGTTTATTGCTGACTGGATACATCAGCCACTGCGTTTTCACCACATCTCTAAGCCAGGGACCAGAGTGATATCTTGGGTGCCGTGGAGCTGCTCAGGTTCCACACGTCCTGCCCAGCCCCAGATGATCTGATAATCTCCTCCTGTGTGTCGGCCCCAGCACTGTGCTCCAGCACACGTGCTAGCTGGGCTGGTGGTTTAGGTGTCACTCACAGCCCTTCCCATGGGTAGCACTGAACAGGTCCTGACATTGCTTTTGCTGCCCTTTCCGCTCTCCAGGCAGAACAGATGTTTTCCTGGGTTAGGAGGTAGTGGAAGCACCCACTGTTCTGCTGGGAAGGATGCACGTCCATCCCTAGAACCTTTTGCAGGGCCTCATCTCCTCAAAGGCTTCCAGGCAGCTCTGAGGAGATCCTCCAGTCCTGACCCAGCAAGGGTGCAGGGACCAGTTCCACTCCATCCAGGGCAGCTCCCAAACCCAATATGGCCTTAAGGGAGGCAGCTGAACACACCCAGAGAAACCTCTGTGGTCGGCAGCCTCATGAACCAGCCTCTCCACCTCCACAATCACGACCAGCCCTTAGCACCATGAACCAGCCGAGCTCTGGCCCCATCTCCACGCAGGCTCGGGGGCATCTCTTCACATTTATCTCCTCACCGTTCACCCAAGAAAAGACCCCTGTTATCTCCAAGGTGGAGAGAAAGCTGCTGTGTCACTGGAGCGCTGTTGTTTATAGGAAAGGGGCTGAGCAGCTTTCAAAGCCTGTTTCTGTCCAGCTCCACGTGCGGGAGGACTTGGGGGTCCTCAAAAGGTGCAAATTGCAGCTGCACAATTAAATCACAGGGTGTGTCCCGGCCTCCAAGGTCCCCTGGGCAGCTCAGCCCTAAGGAGGAGACAGTGGCATTACTAATCAGGGCTTTGACCTTTACATGGCTTTTATTTAATACACATTCCACACTTCCCCAAACTCCCATCCAAAACATTGACATTTCCGCTGATAGATTGGGTCAGATTTTGGAGTAGTTGGGGGACTCAATTCACTCTTACAATGGTTAAATTCTTACAGCTAAATGGGCTTATTCAGTTAGTGCAGCAGCTGGTGTGATTTTGAGAAGAAAATAAACATTTCCTTCAAATATTTTGATTGGCAACTGGACAACTGAAATACTCAAGCTCAGATTGCCAGGGTCCAAAAAAGCAAATGGGGGCTGGATGGTGAGTAAGCGAGGGAAACCACAGTAAATCCTCGTAGGCAGCACTATGGAGCAGATGTGTGTGAGATGCACCAGGGAAGGGGATAGTGAGTTAGGGGTTTTGAAGCCCATTTTCGGCTGTGATTCCTAAGGGAATGTGGGGTCTGAGGGTGCAACTTCACCCCCTCCTTCCTCCCCAGCATTTGGTCAGCACGTTGCTTGCTCCAGGCTGCTGTTGGATTCTGGCTGAATGTGCTGGAGGGCTGCTTGCTGCTGAGTTAGGTGGTTATGGAGGGGTTTAATGGCGGTGTTTTATTTGGACCTTGCTGGGGCTGTTTCAGTGGGGATCTCTTTGGATGCAGGGCAGGAGGGATGAGGGATGAGGGCAGGGGGAATGGGGCTGTGTGGCTGCAACCTGTGTGGGGCTGTGGCAGCCCTGGGGTGATGGAGCCAGGCTGGAGGGGCAGCATGAGGTGAGTGAGAGGGGATGGAGGGGGAACTCTGGGGTGATGGAGCCAGGCTGGAGGGGCAGCCCCGAGGTGAGGATGGAGATGGAGGGGCAGCCCTGAGCTGAGGGAGCCCAGCATTCTGCAGCCACACAGCCCGGGTGTCTGCGAGGTCGAGCCCCGCAGATAACACAGCGACCAAATACACAAGTGGGGTTCTGTTTCTGAGGTGGTTTGGGGGGAGTTATTTTTAACCTCAGACTGGTGGGAGCTTTGTCGTGGGCCAGACGTGGAGCCCGAGGCTGTGGAGATGAAAGGGAGCTGGTGTGGATGCCCCGATGCCCCACGGCTCTGTGGGGTGGGATGCGCTCTGAGGGCTCACACGGAGGGATTTGCTTCCTGAGGGATCCACGCCCCAAACCTGTGGATCCCAGCCCTGCAGAGTGCCCTCTGCTCAGGACCAGACCCTGGCACAGCTCACTCACTGCCCACTCGTGTGCTTTGGGCAATAGCCGAGTGTCTCCAGGCCCCACAGCATCACTGTGCCTTCTCATCACACACACAGCCTCTAATTAACACTCTTACACACTCCCATCTAAATTACTAGCAAGGACCCATTGCCAAAAGGTGCAAGATGAGGCCAATAAAATGTGACCTCTAAAAAAGAAAAGGCAGTTTGGCTGTGTTATGGAGGACAAGGGAAACGTGCCCTGAGCACTTAGGTTTGATTTCAATTTGCATTTTACAGAATATTATTTATGGGCCTGTGAAAGCTAATGAAGGGCACGGTCTGGGCACTGCAGACTGTCAGCTGGGAAGGCAGCGAGTGCCAATCTGGGTTTTCTGGGGCTTGGAGGGTTTGGAGGCTGTTTCTCACAGTGTATGGCAAACCAGCAGTGGCAGGGCTGCCGCATGTAAGGGGAGGCATTCAGAAAATAGCACTTTTTCTTTCCAGTCCAGGTTCAGCCAGGATTTTTGTCCCGTGGCCATATCTCACTCTGTGATGCTGCCGGATTGCTAAAACTACAGGCTCTGGTCAAGCTGCTTCTGGCAGAGCTGGTCTCCAAACCTCAGCTTCCAATGCCTGACAGTATTTTGGTGCTGCTGTTGCAGCAGCATGGCTTTGGGATGGGCCAGAGCGTCCTGCTGAGATGTGAAATCAGATCGGCTTGGTCAGTCGTGAGCAGTTTTCAGAGCAATGTGCTTTTCCAGCCAGCCTGAGCACGCTGCCACTGCACACAGCGTGGGACCAGGACAGCCCTGTGGCCAGGCAGCCACTTCCACACGCAGCTTTTCCAGCCCTGGGTGTGTGCAGAGCAGCGTGGCTCATGACAGCTTTGGGCTGCTCCTCTCTTACCGCGCACCAAAGCCACAGCCACGTTCACAAACCAGGTGCTCCCCCGCCTTTCCCCTCCGTGTAGCCTGTGTGGGAAGGCAGGCACTGCCAAGGGGCTGCAGGGGAGGGAGGAACCTGCTCCCCCTTCTCCTTCCAGCAGCCGGTGGCTGAAGGACTCACCTGGGATTAGCAAGAGGGTTCAGATCAGCTCCCCCCCACCTGCTCCTCCAGAGCATGCCCTTGTCACCAGGTAGCTGCAAGGGATTCAGTGATGCACTTTTTTCCTGGGGAAATGCTTCAGGGCCTGAAACACCAGCCCTGAGAAGTTAAAAATGCTTCATTGTAATAAGTATTATAAAACACACATCCCTGTGTATGTAAAGCAGATACCAAATCCTATGAATGTGAGTTTGTATGTATATGCATATCTAAACACAACAAGCATGTTTAGAATACTTGCCTCACATTCTCTTACTCTGAGTGATTCAAAATCCAGCTGATGTGACCAGAAAAATTCACTGGGGCCAGACTGCACTACCAAAGCAGAAAAGCCCTGCTTTCAATGAGGGAAGAATAGGGATCTTGGGAATAACCAGAAAGGATGGAGAGCCACCTCCAGCTGGGCAAGGCTTTGAGCTCAGTGCAGCAGCTTTGGGCCAGAACTGCTCTTTCCATAAATTTCCATCTCACAAGGGGTGTTACAAGGCTGAGGAAGATGCAGTCACTGAGGACACAATCCAAGAGCACTGAGCTGAGGTCCCTCTCTAGTTCCAAGCTGTGATCCTTTGTGTTTAGATCCCCCAAGAAAAGGAGGTAACAACCCACTGGGCTGCTCCAAGTCTCCCTTCCCCCAGCAGAAGAAAGCCTGAATTTCTCACTCTCTTTATCCTCTTGGAAGGAGAAAAATACACAGAGAACTCAAGCATAGGGATATTGTGGCTCCTAGCTTGGGAGTTTTCAGCTGTATGTTTATCAGCTCCATACCCTGATGGTATCAGCACGAACAGGCCACCCACAAGAAGGCTTAGCAGGCTGCTCTGGGCTCCAGCTCTCCCTCCCCGTCTCCGTGTGTGTGTATACACACCATGGAGGATCCCGGGGACGGCCGGCTGGGCCTGCCTCCATTTATTTACTACACAGCTGATGTCATGGCTAAACATTTTTTTTCTGTGTTTATGGGGTGTGTTTTTTTAATCTGCTGGAGATGAATAGACCCCTAGAGAAGTCAGCTTAGTTCTGTCCCTTCTTGGATAGGAAACAACAAATTTTAGGGCAGGAAATGGGAACAATTTAAACAAACGGGTGTAGGATTTTTTTTTTATTATTATTTTTTTGTTAAGTTCCCCTGCTCTCTTCCCTGGCAGATCCAAGAGATGCTTCTCCTTCTGACTTTAATTCCTCGGGAGGGGGGATGCCTTGGGCTGTAGGACAAACTCCACAAGCCTCCAGGACAGTGCTCTAACCACCCGCTTTCCTCCTCCACCCAACAGGCACGTCGGACCTGAGCCCCTTCTCCGACCCCCGGCAGTTCGATCGCTCCTTCCCCGCGCTGCCCGCGCTCACCGAGAGCCGCTTCTCCGACCCCCGCATGCACTACCCCGGAGCCATGTCCGCTGCCTTCCCCTACACCGCCGCCCCCTCGGCCACGGGCATCGGGGGCATCAGCATGACCAGCATGCCCGCCACGACACGCTTCCACCACACCTACCTGCCGCCCCCCTACCCCGGCTCCACGCAAAACCAGAGCGGACCCTTCCAGGCCAACCCCTCTCCCTACCATCTCTACTACGGCACATCCTCGGGCTCCTACCAGTTCTCCATGGTGGCGGGGGGCGAACGCTCGCCCACGAGGATGCTCTCGTCCTGCACGAGTGCCTCAGCAGGGAACAACCTGATGAACCCCAACCTGGGCAGTCAGAGTGACGGGGTGGATGCGGACGGGAGCCACAGCAACTCACCGACGACCATGACAACTACTGGGAGGATGGACGAGTCGGTCTGGAGACCCTACTAGGACAGCTCGACTGTGCACCAATGTCTTGAACTCAATCAGCCACCGTTACACTGCTCCTTTTGGGAGTGACCAAAGTGATGCCCAGGGAAAAGGTAAACCACAGTCTCCCAAACCAAAAGCAAACCAGGATCCTCTGCATGCAAACATGGGCAAACATCAAGCCAAGATGGACCAGGACCCACGTTACATTTCAAGAAGAACATCCACAAGGCTTGACTGTCGCTTGGTGTGGTTCCTTTTGTATGCTTTAAGCATGTGGACTGTACACAGGGAAACCAAAAAGGACGTGTGGAATCAGATGTTTGTTTCTTGCAGGACACTTCTCAGTCATCTCACTCACACCTCTTCCCCATACAGAGAGCAAAATCTCACCCTTCCTCTGCAAAATGGTTCAGAGAAGAGAAGAGATCAGGCAGTTGCCCAAACCATCTCTCTGCCAGTGCAGGAGGACTGGATAGAAAAAAAAAAAAAAAGGAGAAAAAAAAGAGAAAAACATCCGATTGTCTCTTCTCCTTCCTCCCCCACTGGTGCAGGGTCCCTGACCACCAAAGAGCTCCAGAGCAGTTGGGTTTACAGCACAGCAGGGCTGTGCCGGCCTCAGCCACGTGAACAAGAGCTGTGATGGGATTATTGTTATTATTAATATTTTTATTATTATTTGCCGTTGATGACAGAGGTTGTATTGTTCATTTTTTGTCGTTGTTGTCATCTTTAAAACAGTAACGTGGCTGATCCCGTGCCTCACCGGCCCCTTTTCTCTATGTTTACATACAAGATGTACTTTTCATGCAATGTGTTTGGGTTTGATTTGTTTTGTTTTGTTTGCTCTTTTGTGCTTTCCTCACCACTCAGTTCTTTGCTCCTCTTAGCAAATCTCAGTGATGGTGGCTGGAGTGAAGGTGGCATTCAGGACAGTCCAAGGTGGATGAGATGCCATTCCAAGCACTTAAGCTGCAAAAGGGACTTGGGAGCCTTTGGCATGACCTTGCCACCACTCTCTGGGCCTTCTTTCATCCTCTCTGAGTGGCAGCACACGCAGCTGCTGGCAAAGCATCAGCATTCTGTTATGATTCTTTCCCATGTTTTCACCTGGAGTGGTTTAGCATGACTTTTTACTTACACTTGTCAGTTCATACTGAAAGCTCTGAATGAGATTTGGAGAAAGGAGCAATTTCTGCTCTTGGTGGTGGGAACATTGTGAAGTGATGTTATCTAGTCTTTCCCATCCTCTCACCCTTCTTCCCTTCCCCTTAAGTGACCCAGAGCATGGGTATCTTGCTGTAGATGAATAAGCTGAAGAAGGGGGAGCAAAGGTACCATCAGCCCATCAATAACTGGTTGCATCTTGTGGCATTTGGAGGAACCAGATCTCCTGGGCACCCTCGTAGCTGAAACCAAAGGACTGCAACCAAGCAGGGCCACGAGGGGAGTCATAGGCAGCCTGAGGGACCATGTGGGCTCCTCCAAGGCTGGGCCAGTGGCTTGGCTCTGATGCACAGTGCAGGGTTTGTCACCTCCTGCGAGCCAGCTGGGCTTTCTGCTGGCCTGGGAGTTAGGGTTGGAGTCACGGTTGCCCATCCTGGCAGGGCTGAGGGGCATGGGCAGGTTCCTGGGGAGGGTGTAACCGTGGTACTCCCTGCAGCAAGGGGACACGGACAGTGCCAGCCTCCAGTGCCACCAGCAACTGAGCCTTTGGGTTTTATCTTTTCCCATGAGCATAAGAAAATTGGAACCCCAGAGCTGCCCTGGCTCAGTCACACCATCACAGCCAAAGTGCATGACCCCAAATCTCAGCTGGCAGCTCCTGAGCCCTCGGTCAAGGCACAGAGCGTTGTAATTGTACTACCATGTCGAGACTGGAGCAAGAATTCCTGGCTTAGTTGGAAAGCTGCGATGACCACTCACGAGTTCAGTAAGCAACGAGAAGGACAATCCTTTAAATAATAATAATAATGATAATAATAAAAAGCCTTACCCCAGCAAAACTGCAACCTTCACTTGCCTTAGCGCCAGCTCTACAACTGGACCACGGCAGCCTGTGTTTGATGCATTTACACTCGTCATCCACTCATTGAAAGCACAAAGGAAACAAGGCATTCGTAGTACTAGATTAATTTAAGACTGTTCGTAATGAATTTTAAAAGAGAAAATAATAAGAGTGGCAACAATGTTGTCTTTATGACATATTGTCATGTGAAGGTGTAAATAGATGCACCTCTATTGTATGCAAATGGTCACGAGACAGGCCAATGTTTTTTGCTTTGCACTATAATTTGCTTTTTTAAAAAATGCACAATCGCTTGTACAGTAAAGCCCCTTTGTCTGGCTCACAGAATATTTAACTATAAAATCTAATTTTTGGTCTTATTTGTTATAATAATATAATTCTTAATTGCGTTGAAGGATATGATTCTTAGTAATGCTTCTAATACTTGTATGTGCAGGGTAAAATAACACCAGACTAAGGAGACAAGAACAAAGATCTTTGTAGGAAAAGAAGGCTGAAGTTGTTGGTTTTATTAATGGTGTCTTATGATGGACATTAAAAGAAATGCTAGTGATACCAAAAAATGTGGTTATTTGTGTAATATACCAGCCCTACTTGAAGGTAATGCCCTATATTTAATATGTAGCCCAAGTTTTTAACCTGTAGCACTTGTCACTGGGGAACAGGGAGGGGAGGGACAGGGGGAGAAGGGTCTGCTCGGCTGGAGTCAGTGGAAGAAGCTGTGGCTGGAGGAGTCTCGCTGCTCGGGCTCCGTGGGAGTGGGTGGGATGGGGGCTGTGGGTACAAAGCCACGGCACAGGGCTCAGCTCTGCTTTGCTGGGATTGGTGTCCATGTTCTTATCCAGTGTACGTGGTCATAGAGCCAGCCCTCCGTGTAATCATGTGAATGACTTGCCATGTGGAATAATAAATGTACGGTTTCAACTCTCCTCGGTGCCTTCCTCTTGCTCACTTCTCGCGGGGGAGTGGGTCTGTGCCCCGGGGCAGGGGAAGGTTCCTCATGCTGTCCTTTCTCCAGGGTCTAATTCTGGCATCTTTTCAAGCACCACAGCGCCCAGATCTGATGTTTGGGAGGGATTCCTGGCTGCTCTTGACCACAGTTTAGCCCAAGGCAGCATCACAAGGGTGTCCAGAGAGGAAGGCGGGCAGGGATGTGGTGGGGATGTGGGGGGGGACTCAAGCTCTGAGAAAACCCCTTTATGCTTCTCCAAGGTGTGCCTGGACCACTAAACCTGCATGGGGGTAGACCTGGCAAGGTGATCTCGGCATCCCAGCCAAGCGTCCCCCTCCCTGCCCTCCGCCTGTCATCGCCGCGCCGCTTCCCGAGCCACCCAAGCTCCAGCACAAACCTGCAGCAGGACCCAGACTCCCGGGCGGTCCCAGCCCAAACCCTTCAGCACTCACCACTCGCCTCCAGAACCCAAATGACTGAAAGGCAAGAGTGAAAAAACCCAGCCTACAACAGCATCCAATGCCAGGGTGCTGCAGGCTGGGGCTCCTGAGGAGCCGAGTCACTCAGCGCCAGCGTGATTCATGATGCCAGAGAAGGGGCAGTGCCAGGGCAATGCCAGCACCATGCCAGAGAAGGAGCAGTGCCAGGGCAATGCCAGGGCGATGCCAGCACCGTGCCAGGGCAATGCCAGGGCGATGCCAGCACCATGCTAGAGAAGGGGCAGTGCCAGGGCAATGCCAGGGCGATGCCAGCACCATGCCAGGGCAATGCCAGGGCGATGCCAGCACCATGCCCGAGAGCAGCAAGGACGTGCTGGAGCCAGGGCTCTGCCTCCTCTCTGCAGCATCTCCGTAAGCGTGGCCCACAGCAGTGTTTGCATGAAAAGAGACACAAAAAAGGGGGAGGGGAATTAGGAAAAGCCCAAACCAAACCACAATAAATGCTCAGCCCTGGCTCCACAGCCCTGGCCAGCGGAAATGTGTGCCAAGGCAAACCCGAGCCATGGCTGCCTCCTCCCCGCAGCTACAGGGGAGGAAACACCCCGAGGTGCGGCTGTTATTTACAGGAACCTTCTCTTCCAAACTGAGCCTCGCTTTTCTCGCAGCCTCGGTTAAAGAAGGAAAAGAAAAAGAGTGTGAATAACAAGGGCTTTGTTGCACTGACACACACTGGGTCACATCCGTGGAATCCTTGGAATCCGTGGGGTGCCAGCCCTCTGATGAGTGGGTTTGGTGCTGATCCTGATGGGGTGGTGATGCCGGGGGGGTGAGGAGGTGGCTGGAGCAGGAGGTGCTGGACCAGAGCAGTGTAGGGGGACACAGCAGCAGCTAAAATGCAGCTGGGAGGCCCAGGGAGGTGGTGGGGTTATATATATATATATATATATTTACCCAACACCTGAGGGCCAGATGGGTGTTATTTTTATATGGGTATTATTTTTATATGGGCACTATTTTCATATGGGCATTATTAGTATTATTATATGGGTGATGTTTTCATATGGGCCACCTACCATGCACAGCATCCAATGTGCTGCCACTGCATCTTGCTTGTACACAAGTTTTGCACCAATTTAATGAATTTAAATGGGAAAGCTGGGCTCCAGCATGGCAGTGTGGGCATGTGGGGTGCACCAGTCCCTCCCAAAGGCTCCTGAGTACCCAAGGGCTCCCACTGTTCCAGGGTGACACTGGAAAACAGCTCTGGAAGCAACAGTTTGGGGCAGTCAAAGCAAAAATGTTTGGGTTTTCTTTTGCAACAGAAAACTGAAAGGGGGAAAAAAAAATCACTGGAGCTTGGAAGACTATTTTTGAGCATTCAGATATTAAATTGCCTAGAGTTTGGGCTAGAAAATCTCCTAGGAAAAATGAAGACTATTTCCTTTGAGATCAGAGCTAACAAAAGTCTCAGCAAAAATCTTATTACATTCTCATTCCAGAGCAAACTCTAAACCCCAGCCTCTATTTTAATGACTCTGTTGTGTCCAAACTGCCTCAGTAAATAATCTTTTAACTTGCACAAATTTGGAGGCTATGCAGAATATAGGAGAAGGGTCCTGGCTCCTGCCTTGGCCTCATCAAACCCCAACGAACCTTGCATAAATGAGCACTCAGCATCACTAAGGCCCAATCCTGTTCCTCTGAAATAGGAATGAAATCCTGTTCCTCTGAGATAGGGCCAAATGGCCAAGAGAGGGGGAGAGCACCCATCCTGCACTCCCAGATTCCCCCTGAACCTACAAACAGGGACACCCTTCTCTGGTCCAGTGTGAGATTCTCACTTTGGCATCATCTGCACGGGCATCTGTGGGGGTTAATCCTGCAGGGCCTCCTGCTGGAAGGGATGAAGGGTTTGTTGGGGTGGGTGTTTTTTGTGAATACTGCCTATTTAGAAGCTAAATGATGGAAAACATGGAAAATTCATTAGGGTGTCTGGGAAAGTGTTGGTTACACATCATTCACATCCACTTACTCAGCGGGACCTCACGCCTTGGGGGAGATATATATTTGTATATATATTTATATGTATATTTTATATATAGGGGTTTCTGGGGGGGTTTTCTCTCCATTTAATTCCATGACAGGCACAAAAGGGAGACCTTTTGCTCTCACAGGCTTTTCAAACCTTGCTGCCCCCCCCTCCCCTGGTCTCATTGGGCCCTGTCCCCTTCCCACCCCTTGGGGCCAGCCCTGATGCTCAGCATCGCTGTGAGGTGACCAGTGCCATTCCCAGCCTTTGCAAAAGGCAGGAGCTGGTAACCCAAGGCATGTGAAGGGCAAATCCACCACCAATCCAGGAGCTGCTGGGCAGGATCCCTGTCTGTTCCAGTGGTGGTGGCTGGCAAAGGGCTGGGCGAGGATGGGAGCTGGGAGAGGAGCAGGGGGTGGAGGGCTGGTCCAGTGCCCAAACTATAAAACCAAGAAAAAACCCCAAATCCTTCCTTCCTGATCACTCAGAATTTCTCAAGTCTGGTGAATATAAAACCAACCCAGTGAAAGTCAGCCCCAGATCCTTCCATGTATTGCAGAGGAGTCTCTCTGATTTAAAAATTAAAAGAAATCAAGCTATGTTTACCCATAATAGGACTCCAAACCCTCACTGCTCAGCTCGTGCCAGGGTGCCTGTTTGCCCAAGGCCTGCTTGTTCCTGACTGCACCAGCCCAACTCATGTGCAGGGAATACAGCTGAGGCACATCTGCCCTGGGCTTTGGGCACTGGATTTTGGGGGTGCAACTGGGGGAGCCAGGACTCCAAGGCCTTATTCCTTCCCTGGGGTGCACCGTGACTCTCCCAGGTGGGGAACAGTCCAGCTGGAACAGTTTGAGTTCATTTTTAGTGACTTGGGGCACTTCTACAATGCCTTTCCATGTGCCCACCTTGAAAATCTCTCCCTAAAGCCAGTTTGGGATTAGGGCTAAAACAGGCAAAAAAAGCTGGTGGGAATTAAGCACCCAAATACTTTTGCCCAGCTCAGGAATCCTTCCCAGTGCCAGATTTAAACAGAGTTCCCTGAGTCCCCATCAGCTTCTTTGAATCCCTTCCACCCCACAGGGATGTCATCAAGTCCCCACGTCTCTGGGCACACATCCCAGTGGCACCCAAACCTACACCCCAGTGCTGACTGCCCCACGAACTCCATCTCGAAATGCCCCTGAAACACCCTGTGAGCTGCTCTGCAGTTTAATCACAAGCCGTGCTTTTATTTAATCCATGCAAACCAAGTGTCCTGTATCACTGTTAATTCCTGCCAGCAGCACGTTGGGATGCAGGGAAGGTGTTTTCTTGCACAGAGGTTGGGCTGGGCCACGAGATCAGAAGAGTTGAAATTAAAATAGTCTCTTGTAAGTCTTTATTCTTGGCTTAACCCACAGAGGCTCAACCTGATGGTAGCGACGGGTGCCGGGATCCCTGCGCGCTCTGAGCTGTCAGAGCTTTCTGGCCATGAAAGCAGCTCCACTTCAAAGAGCCAGGGCAGGGAGGATGGAGAGCGAGGCCTCATTAACCTCGGAATTGCATGAGATGGGATGATAACGGGCTTTAATTAGGGCAGGAGGGGCGGGCAGGGGAGACGAGGGTGCACCCCGTGTGTGTGCGGTGCGTTCGGGCGCATCCCCAGGTGAGCGCCCCGGGCGAGCACCTGCCTGCGTGGGCAGTGCCCGCGCGTGACGGGGCACGCCGGGTGGCGGGGGCACCCAGAGCCCCCCCGAGGCACCCAGAGCCCCCCCCGAGGCACCCAGAGTCACCTGGCAGCGCCCACCGCCTCCTGCCAACCCCACTCGGGCATCTCCAGCAGCCCCATCCCAGCGGGGACGCGCTGCTCCCCGTGGCACGCTCAGCGCTGGCGGGGGGTGGTCTGGCCTCCAGAGCGGATTGGGAGGGTCCCCCGCACTGCTCCAGCCCCCAAGGGGCAGGCAGAGCACTGACACGGGGGCTGCTTTTTTGGGTAAGGTGCTCCAGGCTCCTGGCAGGCACAGCACGGTGTGCCCCCCGCCCCACACTGCACTGGAGAACACACGGGTCTCTTGGGTGGGCAACCAAAGCACTCCTGGGGTGGCACCGGGGCAGCAAAGCGGTCAGGAGGGTCCGCCAGGGTGCTGCCCTGAACTCCTGCCCCTGGCACGGCCCCACCACGCAGCAAAGCCAGGGGAAATGCCAAGGAAATGCCAGCACCATTTAGGGGCTGGATCCCCCAAGTCCTGGCTCTGTCCACACTGCGATGCCCATCGCGTGGGCAGCCGAGGGGCAGACGGGACTCTCCATCACTGCACAGAGCTCTGGTGATGCCCGTGCTGGGAGACCCTTCTCCAGCCCCTGCCTGAGCTCTGGCCACGCTCCAGCAGGGACATTTCACACCGGTGCCACCAGGCAGGGTATTTCCTTTCCATCCAGGCGATTTGCAAAGCCCCAGGTCCCTGCAAACAAACACAGAGAATGTTTTAAATGGACAGCAAAGTGACCACAGCACATCTGGGTTTGGCTGCAGAGAGAGGGCTCGGAGGTGCCACTCCTGGTGCTGTTCTCAGTGGGTCCCTGGGCTTGGTGCAGCCCAGACCCCCCCCTTGGCAGCTCTTGCTGTTTGTCTTTGCAGCTGGTGGGTTTATTACGACCAGGAACACCCAGGTTTTTTTCACTGTCTGCCATGAAATCGATACAGTAATTTCATTTCTCAGTCATAAATGAAATGAGCTGTAAACTTGGGTGTTTAAACTGGAGTCAAAGAATGAATTGTTCTAATGGGGGACATTAACGAGAGGATTAAATGTTCCTGTGAAAGCCGGGGGTCCCCAGGCTGCCCTGCTGCCACCGGGTGCTCTCTGGGCTCTCTGAACCCCTCCCATGATCATGCTGCCCCCGAGCTGTGTGGTCCAGGACCCGCAGCCCCTGCCCAGGTCACCACTGTCCCTACCTGGGTGGGTGGCAGAGCTTCACCCTCTTCTTCTCCCTGTGCCCCACGGGGGACCCGCTGGGCACGGAGCGATCCCAGGGGATTTCAGACACTGGTGGCTGAGGGAGAGACCCAGGGGAAGGTCCTTGCTGTGGGATGGGGCCACTGGACAGCTCTGCCGATCCCTCCTCAGCAACATCCTCATCCGTGGCGAGAACTCACCTCCATGTGGAGGTAGACTAAAAGCAGCTGGGAGAAAGAAAACCAAACTAAAGAGATGTTTGTTAGCAGCAGCCTTTCAGCCGACCCAGAGGAACTGGGGGGTTTATGCAGAATATTTTAGGGAGGGATGGAACCCCTGCTGCTTTCCGAGGAGGGTGTGCAGAGGTTTCCGCTCCCAGGGCTGGGCAGTTCGTGGCACGGGCGATGTTTTCCCCTGGCACGGAAGGCAGGAGGTTTGCCCAGCTCCACCATCAAAGATTAAGCCCAAATTTGGTCTCTGCTTTCCTGCCCACAGCCTGGCAGCCCGACCCTGAGAGCCCTCCCCTCATGGCAAGTGCTCAAGACCCCCATCTCCCCTCCTGCCCCTGCTTCATCACTCATTTTCCAGTGAAAAATAGTCTAGTGCTGATCCAGGGTAAGAGAGAGCACTTTAACAAGTCCAAAAAATACGAGGCCATATTCTCTTTAAACCATTTCAAAAACTCCCCAGTGAAAGCCCTACTGGGGCAGGAGAAACTCCAGCCAAGTTCCCCATGTCCACCCCCCGCTCCACTTGTATTCCCCTGGAAATCCTTGCAAAAAAAAAAAAAAAACACAGGGCCTGAAAAAAATTTGGTTTTCATTAAAACCCCTGAATGTGAGGGGTTCTGTAGCTTTCAATGGGGCTTTGATTCCTATAGATGATGGAATGTTTTCAGAACATTTAAAAAATGTTCTCCACCTTTCTATCTTATATCGGCAGAGAACTGCACCGGCATTTTTTGCCCTGATAGAAGTGGTGAGGGCTGGATGCAGATCCAAACCCTTTCTTTATTTACCTTGAGGTTTGGGTTTAAAAATATGATGGTATTTTCTTGTGGCTTTGGAACCAGAGGAGATAATCCACATGGGGGGAAAAGAAATGTGTGGAAAATGCTGCAGGAATTTTCTTAAAGGGGGTTTTTAATGATTTATTTTATTCCGTGGAGAGGAAGCCAGGTCACTCAACACACCCAGGCACCCAAATACCTCCCTGGGCACCTTCACTGGGGGCCTTTCCAACCCTCTAAGTCATCACTGGCTTTGTGGAGATCTTTGTCTCAGCTGAAGAGATGATCTTATTGCTGTGTTCCATCTGTGCTCCTGGATGCTTTTCTAAATCCCCTTTTACACAGCATCAGCCTTTTAATGCAATTTAATTTAATTTAATTTTTCTGGAGGGTGTAAAGTAGGTTTCTGGCCTTTACATTTCTAAAGGTGAGTTTTAAAGGGCTGGACTCAGATGGAGAGAACTGGGGGAAATGCCCCTTCCCATTGCACCCAACTCCACTTGGTGCCAGCAATGCCCAGGGAGCCTCGAGTGGCTGCACGTGCTCCAGTGATGGGCAGGGACAGCCACATGTCCCTTCTAGAGCCAGGGTTCATTCCCACCCCACTGTGCCTCATCTCTCCAGGGCTCAACCATCCCCACTCTTCTCTGCAAAGGGTTTTATTCCTGCCTTTTTTGTGCCTTTCCAGCTGTGGCCAAGTCAGCCCCTGTGACCCTCCAGTGTCACCCTCCAGACCTCACCGAGAGCCACCTCTCACCTTCCCCATGCAAACCCCAACTGAGCTGGCATTTCAGGTGGCTTTGTGCTTTCTCTCACAGGAACAAAACACACCAAACCCCTTTCAGGCACCTCACTGGGGTGTCAGGCACGCAGTGATGGGGAGAAGGTGCCAGCCCAGCCCTGCGTGGTTGTGCCAAAGCTCAGCACCCGGCACGGGCTGGTTGGACTGGTTGGGCTGGCTGAGCAGTGCCCGTGGCACCAGACACGCCGTGTTCGCCCCTATCTCGGCTCCCTCCCTGTGTGCCAGCTCACCTGCTGCCGGGTGTTAAAGCCTCATCTCAATTACCAGTCATTAGTCAGCACCCAGGAAAGGGCCACCCAGTCTGTGGTGGCCGGGTGCCACCGTGGGTGCCCAGCCCCGCTGCCCATGCCAAGGCAGCACCTGCAGCGCTCCAGCCTGGATTTGTCACTGATTCCTTCCAGAGGGATTACAAGGATTCAAATAAACTCGGGGGAGCTGTTCAGAGACAATGGGTGCCAACCCCAGGGATGCCCATTCCACCTGCCGTGTATCAAAGGGGTGGGAAGCAACATGGAGTTAAGGCTTAACAGCATCCCACCAGTGCTTCCCACACAGTATCCCACACAGCAACCCACACAGCATCCCACACAGTATCCCACACACCATCCCACACAGTATCCCATACAGCATCCCACCAGTGCTTCCCACACAGCATCCCACACAGCAACCCATGCAGCATCCCACACAGTATCCCGCACACCATCCCACACACCATCCCATACAGCATCCCACCAGTGCTTCCCACACAGCATCCCACACACCATCCCATACAGCATCCCACACAGCATCCCACACACCATCCCACACAGTATCCCACACACCATCCCATACAGCATCCCACCAGTGCTTCCCACACACCATCCCATACAGCATCCCACACAGCATCCCACCAGTGCTTCCCACACACCATCCCATACAGCATCCCACCAGTGCTTCCCACACACCATCCCACACA
>JAWWMO010000065.1:5078407-5105012 GCA_035047845.1 Dendrocincla fuliginosa | reverse complement strand
CGACGCTCTTCCGATCTATCTGTAAGAGATGTTCCAGAGAGTGAAAGACATAAGCAAACTACAATAAATTGTATCAACTCTTCAAGTATTTCTGCAAACACCACTCTGATCCTTGATGTCCTGTCTCGGGAGTCTCAAGATCCCAACTGTGCTCCCACCTCCTCCAGAAGCAGAATGTCAGAGTTGGTGGCACAGGTTCTGAGGCAGATGAAACACTTTGCACTTGGGGTAAAGCCTTCTCCTGCAAACATTAATTGGACGTGTTCAGGTAGTTGTGAGTGGCAAAGAGCACAACAAAGTCGGCTGTGCTTCCCCACGTTTTGTTCTGCACCAAGATAGGCATCAGTGGGTTTGGCTCCAGCTGCTTCACTTTATTCATGTCTGTGTTCCTTTGATACCAAATGCTAATTTGCTGCTTTAGCATAAAAATCTGATTACATCTCTCTTCTTATCATGGAACTCCACGCAGCTCTCAATCAGTTCAGACATGCCCACTGTGGAAAAAACAGCAATTTGATGGGAAAATGCAAATGGAAGAGAAGCTACAAGGCCAGGACTGTGTCTGTGGGACATCCCCACGGAGCAGCAGGGACGAGGTGGGCAGGGAAGCTTTGCAGTGCATGGAATTCTTCCAGAAGTCCATATGCCTCTTGTTCAACAAGAGGCAACTCTTCCACAGAAGGGATCTCTTCCAGAAGGAAAGCTTCGTTAAGGGGAAAAAAACCTAATCATGCATGTATAGGATAATCTGTTCTCCCACACAAAAACAGGGCGCAGAGGATGGATTTTCCCTTTGTGTTCAGGAAATACACAAGTCACCTGTTTTAATGCGAATTTAAGCATATTTCAGCTTGAGAATAAAGTAAGTCATTCAGCATGCTAATACATGCAACCAACTTGCAAACTGGAATGCCAACTTGAAAGGGTAACTGCTGTTTTTAAATGGTAGAAGGGGCTTGAAGCAGCATTTTAAATTTAAACAGGGGGTAGATTAATTGCTGTTTGATGAAATTAAAAATGCATTTAAAGATCAGATTGTAAACAAGTTGACAGAAGTCAAGAATTTACATAGTTATGAAAGGGCTTTTTTAATTAATGTGGAGCTGGTGACTGGGGCCAGATGAAAGTGCTCTGCCCACACCAGACGCTGAGCCTTTCCCCAGTGCTCTGCAGGGATCACCTACGGAGTGAGAGCTGCTCCTCTCCAGGACACTCCTGCTCTCTGCCAAAGCCAGGAGGGGCCGGGCAGCCTCTGCCACAACAAAACTGGGCAGCAGGAAGCCTGACAGACAGCAAGTGCTTTCACACAGGACAGCCACCAGCCCTCACAACTGGGTCCTCCCTGGGATTCCTCCTGGAAGGGAAAGGCTGTGCCGAGATAAGAAACGCATCAGTTACAGCAAGAGCTTCAACGTGGTTTACAAGCTCGCAGACACACTAAAATACTGAGGAGAACGAGTGACAGTGGTTTGGAGATGGCCTAAAAAGCAGAGAGAATACATTATCCCTAAAGGACAAGGAGCTGGTGTTCAAGGGGCTGGGGACTTGCAGCCCCCAAAGTGCCTCCAAGCGTGCAGTGCTCGCAGCCCCTGGGCACCAGCGCACACACCACGGCTCCTCTGCCTCTGAAAGGACTCCTGCAGCCTCCATTCCTGCAGCCTGGGACAACTCCCAAGGGCCATCTGATCTGTTTGTTAAGGGAGAGTTATGAACTCAAAGACATGGCCACAATCACATTGCTTCCTACATTTTTGTTTTTAAAGGTGAACTATATGATGGCAAAGAGCACCAAACCAAGGAGGACGGGGTTGGGTTTTTTGCCCTATATGTCACTAAAAATGTTGTTACCTAAAGTCATTCCTTTTTCTAAATGTCACGTTGTAGCAAAGACTGAGCCCCTACAGAAAATTATTATGGCTGAGAAACTTTATTCAGGAGCAGAACGTGACATTAGAATACAGTAATTATTAAAAGGCTACAGTTAAGGTTTTCCTAACCAGGTCACTCTGCAGCATTTTCTTTCTGTGCCTAAACAGCTCTGTAATAAATCAGAACAGGGACCAAGTGTATCTAAAACAGTTGCCTTTGAAAGACAAGTAACAGGATTACTAACTGCCTTTATATTGGAATTCTAGCTCTAGGAAGGCAAGACAAGGCACCACAAGCCATGAATACAAATACGGGTCTGGTCCTCTACCTCTTCTATGTCAAACTAATTCCATGGGTATATAAAGTAGCAAAATTAGGATGCTTATAAAAGTCAGGTTGGTTTTCAGAAAGCCAGTGCTTACCAAAAAATTAGTGTATAAAAGTGTTTATGTGAGCATTTCCACGTTATTGCAGAATGTTAAATATTCCAAGAACAACCTAGCAGGAATAGCACTTTCCAGCTTCTAAAATCAGTTAAATACAAAAGTATCTTTACAAAAAATAGGCATATAAGTCTAGCATTCTTTGGAGTTGTTTATGATGGTCTTTAAAAAATAACCTAGCAGTTCACTTCATGCCTCAAAATCATTAATTTTAAACAAGAAAACTATTCCCTGGTTTAGAAATATTTGAAAATTGCTTTTAAAAAAATTGTAGTGCTATTCCTCAGTGTTGCTGTAAAAAGATTACATATAGTAGTGCAATGATTATGATCATGCAAAATTGCAGTCCAGGTGCACAGACAGGCAACTGGGATAAATTCCATGGAAAGGACTGGATTCCACACACCATTTCTTTACAAAAGTAATCAACAGATTTCCTCTCAGGAAAAAAACCCAACACATACTATAATTTAAGGCAAATGTTCTCTTTAAAGGTCACTTTAGCTTTCTTCAGGAAAGAAAGAGCATAAAGAAGTTCCCCAAAGATTCCCATTTCATGGCTCTCAGGTCATTTTGCAACACTAATCATTGCACTGCTATTCCCCAGCTACCAACTAGGACACTACAGGTCACACGGACTTGGCTTGGGACAGAACAGGATTTTTATGGAAATATCACCAAAAAGATCTATACAAAACAAAGGTCCTTAACTACCAAAAAGAAACCACTTGCAATGTTTAAGGTGAACAGATGGCAGCTTCCAATTCTGCTGTTTCCTGGTGGTCAAGGGCATCCTGACAAGTATTTGTTTGCTGCAACTCAGAATTTAGCACAAATGCAGGTGTTTTAACTCATCGAGCTCTTGAAGACACAACTAAAAACCAATCTGAGCTTTGAACTTCCTGCTGTAGAGCACTGAAGCCTAAATTCCAACTTCCCTGATGCTGAGATCATTCAAATACAAGTTTCACATTGAGTCCATTCTCAACCACTACTGTGACTTCAAATCCAAGGGACTTTTTTTTTAATAAAAGAAAACATTCCCAAATATTCTGCAAATGGCTCTTTTGGATAATAAGTTCCCTTCTCTATGTAAATAGGATAGACAAGCAGGTACAGTTCAACGTGTCACAGGCATGACAACTGTGTGCAGATCTTCTGGAAAAGCAATAAATTCCAAAATACATAAATATTCCTGGTACCATACAGCGAGACAGTGTCCTAAACCAATTCCTGGACAGGGACCAACTGTTGACAGAGAAAAGCCGCAGGGGCACAACAGCCCTTGACACTGAGGAACCCGGAGTTCCCCCGTGCAACAAGAACACAACTGCATGAATGACATTCAAAGGAGGTAAGGAAAAAGAAGCCTATAATTAACTCTGCAAACTTTAGGTAATGACTGTACCTGGTCTATCCACCGTAACTTTGAATAACTGCAAGTTCATGCAAAAAAAGTTGCTATCTTATATGAAAGGAGCAGTCTGTTAGAAGCATTGTTATGGAATATGCAGGAAGTCATCCTTTTGCAAGTGCTGATTACTTAGTGAGTCTCTTGGCTACATCACTGTAAGCTATTTCAATTTCTTTGTCTCCAGGACAGGTGTTGGTGAACTCATCCCTGCTGTAAGCATTCGTCAGGTATCTCCAGATCCCTGTCATTTCCTTGGGAATCTCGAAGTTGCGGTACTTTTTGGCCACCACCTAAAACAAAAGAATTAGATCATGAATTTGCAGCCTTCAACTTCAACCACTCTGTTGTGAGGTTATCCTTCCAGGTGGGACACTCAAAGCCAGCAGAAGCTGTTCCTCAGGGATCTGCCTGGCCCAGGCAGCTCCCTTTGGATCTGTCCTCACCAAGGAAACACTTCTGCAGCCAGGCAGAAACTGAACCTGGGGCTCCATCTGCAGTACAAACTGACACACATCACTGCAGACAGGGAGAGAAACCAAACCACCGTTACACACACACATCTGCACTCCTGTGCTTATCCCAGGACACCTCTTCCAAGACTTCCAACCTTTTGTTTTTATACAGCTCTTTTATTTCACATTGTGCCATTTAGTTGGTTGCTAACAGGGCAGTTTTCTCTACAGAAATGAGCAGACATCCACTTCAACCACAAACTACTCACCTCACCTTCACCTTCCTTCTTTTACCTCTCTGACTTAGGCACAGCAGCTGCCTGTGACCATGTGGGTCAGGGCAGTAAAAGGGTTTTGGTTTTAATCCTCTGCTGCCCAATCTGTCTGCAGGCTCACACCTCCACTGAATTCAAGTGCTCGAGCCCCAGAGCCCTCGTGAATTACCCAAATCTCACACAATTCCATGTACTGTTGGTACCGTAGCTAACCTTACACAGGAGCCTACCCACAGCTGAAATGAGCTGGGCTCTGCAACGTCCCAAGCCACAAGCATTTTGTCCCTCATTTCACATGCCATCCAAGGCTCTACCTTGACAATGTGCAGCTTGGGCAGCAGGTTGCAGTCTGCCAGTGTCATCTCGTTGCCATCCAGGAACTTGCGTGTGGACACGGCCACGTCCTCCATGCTGTTCTCGTCTATCTCGTCGGGGAGAGGAGAGTTCAGGTACTCATCCAGCTTCTGCAGGGTTTTCAAGAGGCCACGTTCTAAGGCTGCACAGGAAGGAACAGCTTTAAGAATAAAAAGCCAACCCACAGCACACACATTTCAAAACCAATTCTCTTTTATAATATCGATACTAGTAACAATCTGAAGAATAAACCCCACATTGCTGCGCTGCCCAGAGCAGCCCAGGAGTGAAGGATTTGTAACCCCTGGAAAGTTGTTGTGGCAACAGCACTGCTGGAGCTGGCTCTGTGGTCACCTGTAACACTGCACCTGAACCAGAATGCCTTTAAATATCCCACACATGCAGGTTATTGAAAAGCTGGTTAATGCATGAGTTTGCACTAGTTTAAAATACTCCAAGACTGTCCACAAGGGTTTATTTTTGGGTTTAAAAGTGGCTTATGTCAGCTTCTTAAGACTGTGCCTAACTGGCTTAAACTAATTAGAATTAAGCTCTGCTAGGGTTTCTATACATTTAAATGTAATCTGTTTAACGTCACATGCTCAGCAAACAGCCCCGACCAAACCCAGCTAGCAGCAGGTTTCTGGAATGCAGCAGCAGAGGGCAGCACACCCCACCAAATCCCAACCCACTGCTCAGCTTTCACGGATATTTTACATCTCCCTCTTTGAAATACAGCAGAAAGGCCTCCTGAGCCCCTGGCTTTGGTTCTCCCTCAAAGCACATTGAAGATGGAAGATTTGTACTAAACTATTTAAAAGTCCAACTGTGAACTCTTTATCACTTATTGATCTCTCAGGTTATATCTACTGTTTTCCCTCCACACACAAAAGTCTTAATCCTCTGAAGAAAGCAACAGGAACTAAGCTTAGCTCAGAACTCTGACTGGGAGCCTTCAGTCCTACAGAGGTCAAATAATCAAGTGCAACAGATGCACAGAAACTCAGGCACAAACTCTGCATGAAATTGGGTCCTGGATGTCAAATATTTACACTTCATTCAAGAGTTTTGAGTGGCTGTAAATATCCAACAGCAGGCCTATTTACAAACCTTGCACACACTCCTGTATGCTGACTGAACGCTAGCTAAGTTCTCTTTCAGATGTTGAAATCTTTCTCTGACATACCTTTAAACCACAGATTTAATTCATGACACTCTCAAGTGTCCATGAACAAAATGCAGCTAAATCTGCCAGTGAGACACTCCACAGCAAAGCTGCTCTGAAAAACACAAGCCAATAAACCCACGAGTGCCCAGGCACTGTCCCCCAGGTCACCCACCTTCATTAGCTTCTGGTCTGGAGTTTTTGATAAATGCAGAAAATTTGGCAAATATATCCATCCCAGCAGTGTTAGATTCTGGATGCTTTGGTGAAAGTTTCAGGTACCTGGAAAGTAGAAAGGAGTAGATCTACAGCACATTTAGCACGATGATGCTCATCATATATATCAACTAGGACAAAATGGCCCTTTTTAAAAATATTATACATAATGTAGGGATCAAGCAGGTAACTAATTAAATACACTTGTATTTCCTGTACAAAAAAAAAGAAATCAGGAGAGTCCTTTTTCCATTTCAATTTGTATCAGCTGTTTCAGAATACTGTGGCCTCCAAAGCTTTTAACAAAAAAGTGAAGTGTCTAAAAAGACAAAACAGTTCAGCCTGTTAAAGGCAGTGTCTGGATTTTGCCTTTGCCTGCCAGCTGAGGAGAAGAAAGCCAGGAGTTTACAGAAAGCTTGAACACAGTCCAAGAGATCCCCACTACAGTTTGTTACAAGCCAGGACTAAGTTTTGCACAGCAGACTCATCTTCATTTGCATTATTTGGACACATCATCAGAACAGCCCGTGCCCAGCACCAGAAGGAAGAGTCATTTAGTGTGAAACTGCAGAAAGAATGGCAGGACTCAAAGGATCATTTTAAAAAAATCTTTAAGAGAAAACATTTTTTAATATAAAGATGAGGGAGCTGGGGAGGCAAAGGTACAACAAGCAACAACTCCAAACTATTTTCCATGCCTTCAGCTTACTGATGCTGAAGAACATCATGGTTAGTGCAGAACACTCCTGTGGGAACAGGGTCTGTCTAAGGGGACAAGTTATCATTTTCACACTTACTTGGGTGGAGCCAGAACATCTTCCAGGAACTCTTCAATCTTATTCACATCTGTTCTCACTTCCCCATTGTATGTGATGAAGGGTGGGTGAGTGCCTGGGGCCAGATTTTGAAGGTCTGCTGGTTTTCTAGAGTGGAATACAAACCAACACAAGGGTAAGCAGGGGATATCCACTCCACTGCTACAACCACCAAAGCACTGCCTGAGCTTTTCACACCCCTACAGTTCAAAAAAGATATTACCAGTTTTCTTTGAAAAAAGTGAGTTTACAACTTGACTGGCATTTTGAATATACTTCATAACAACTTAAAATACTTAAAACCAACTGCTTCCTCCTACCTCTGGCTATGTTTATTCTCAAATCAATACAATGTTGACTGGCAATACATATATACACACCCCCCCACACAAAGTCTCTTTCCCAAGCTCTGCAGAACAGTTTATATATAGCATAATCTGTGCTCAGTGATAATCCTCCCCCTTCACACAGACCTGCTCTGGAAACAAGCAACTCTGAGACAGAGCAGTGGGTATGAACCATTTATTATGTGCCACGGGAATCTGACTCTAGACAAGCTGACAGATGCTTAAACATCAAGTTTAAAATTATGCTTGAAGTTTCATCCAGTGAAAAAACGATTTCCAAATAAGAGCAGCACACCTAGGAGAGGAATTCTCAACATTAGCATGAGCAGACACAAGAGGAACAGCATCAAGCTGAAATACGCAGACATTTCTAACTCTTAAGTCAGTTTTGGCACACCTCTCGCTGTTTCTCCAGCTCCTTGCTCAATAATCCCCATCAAGATAAGCCACTCTATTTCACAAGCAGTGGGCTTCTCTCTCCTCTGGTGGTGCCTTGATGCTGCAGTGCATTCCTCTGAAGCCTGTGTGCCAGCTGTGCACACCCCCAGCTCCTCACTCCCCCAACAATGCCCAACTCACACTTGCACCCACAGCTCTCACACCTGCCCTGCCAGCAGATTCAGACCCCGAGCTGCAACCAAGGGGATGTGGATGCACTACAAGCTACAAACCCCAAAGCACCATCTGAAGAGCTGCAGCCCATTTCCCCAGGCAGTCACCGGGCATTAGTCAGTCCCACAGTGCAACAGGAGCACATGAAGAACTGCTTGGCACTTCTGCAGCAGCAGCACTTCAGCCTGCCCTGATGGACGTGCTGACTGCAGCCCAGGACAGCTGCTCAGAGGACACAGCTGCACTTCCCGAGGTGCTGTCCATGTCTTGGAGGACGGGCTGCAGCTCCCAGTCCCTGCCCCCTCGGTGGCACTGACCGCCCAGAGCCCCCCCAAGCCTCGCCTGCAGTGCCGTGTCTGGCGGGCTGGGCAGGGCAGCCTGACCCCCCTCCTGCTGCAGCAGCAACCACCACCAACCCTGCTCCAGCAGAAAGGCTGCCAGGATCAAGCTGCCCCTTTGTTACTGTTTGAACTAATCCAAACTGGACCATAACCCTTGAACTGGGTTTGTGCCTTGCACGCCGTGGCCACGGTTCTGAGCCAGCCCCAGGAACTGCAGTTCAGGAAATCCTCCTGACTGCACTGGACAGGCAGACTAGATTAGTAACTCCACACAGCCAGCCATGCAGGGTTTCAGGGAGACACTGGGACTCAGCAAACTAAGCACAGTTTACAAGTGCATCCCACAGAAATGCTGTTTTCCATTTCTTACCAAATGAAGAACCCCTGCCAGAATTTCATGTCCCGCCCACTGCTGCTCCTGTTCCAGTGCCAGAGTGCACCTACCTGGCACTACAGGTAGGACTGAGTGAAAAACCTGATTTTCATACCTGCTGCTTTAAGCCAGGTGACAGAAGTCTTATTAATACAAGAATTTAACTTTTTTTAATTTTTAACCTTCAAAGATACTATTTCTCCCTAACAGTTGCCATCACTCTCTCACTTTTAGAATTTAAAGTCTGTCATTGGTTAATACTCCAGGCAGCTTAACACTTCATTTAAATACAGCTTTGTAACTCCCAACAATTACAGGAAGTCCTGGTGGCTCACTTCCAATTTCACATGTTGGATAGATAAAATTCCTCAAAAGGAATGTTATTTTAAAAACAAACACAGGCAAGACCACCGGATTTGCAGCAATACTATCAAAGGAAAGACTCTAGTTCACAAACAGACTGGTCTAATGAACTAACCAAAGAAGTTTTCCAAAGAATCAGAGTGCATCTCAAGGACCCCAGAGCATTTTATTAATCCAGGCAGACCACCTGTACCTTTCAAGAGAAAGAAAGCAGAGATTAACATCCCACAGCCAGGGCCCAAACATCACACAGGGTTTAACTTCCAGTTTGCTTCTCTTGCCAGGAGACTATAAAAAAAATCCTGGTTTACCACAGAGGAGCCACAGCCTTTAGAGCACAAGTACAGAGGAACATCCTTAAAAGGCTGAGAGTACAAATTCCCTTAACAGTCAAACAAGAAGGCAATTAAAATATTACAGTGAAGTTTTACTTCAGAGATAAATCTGGAGAGCTTAAAAAGAAAAAACACTCCCCCCCCCCTTGAATAACCACTTCAAACGATTCCATGATGGCCTGTACCTGCCCCAAACTTTACCAGGGCTTTTGGAGGCAGGGACACTTAATTAAGTATCTGGCTGTCACTACCCAATTAAGTGGGCAGGTTCTTTAACACCAGAGTTAAGGTATAAACATTTCACGGCTTTGCCACAAACCAGAGCAGCAATTAGCATGCAAATCATTTCTTGTAGATCAGACAAAATCCAGCCCCAAACACAGGATGGGCTGCAGTGATTTATAAATGTACTGCACTGAGTGTCTGGGGGGGAGAAAGCAGCAATAACACCCATGTCCCCAGTTCCACAGCAGTATTTCACACTGCTCAGGTTGGACTCACCTTTTAATATTTACTAATGCCATTATTTAAATTTCTTCTGTCAACATTGCTGTAAAACCACCCAACTGGGATGTTTAGAATAGGATTTCAAATCTCAGCTGAAGGCAAGCTGGCCTGGGAGGTTGTTAGAAGCCCAACAAATGGTTTATGTGCTGCTCTGGCCACCAGAACAAGTCAGAGCTCTGAGCACTGAAATGCTGCTGTTGAGAAGGGAAAGAATAAAGCCTCTGTCTGCCCAAACAGAGGCAAGAAATGCTCAATTCCTTGGAAAGGGTGGGATGTCCAACATCGTTTGCCCATGTGCATGTTTTTGTGTGCTAGGAGTAGAACTAAGAACTGCAAAGTGTTCTTTTGTTAGCACAGTGTGATGTCCAGTGCAATTATGGAAGGGAAAAATACCCACCACTGTCAGTCAAACCAGGCTCAGTTTTTCCTGTGTCCCAAGTTCCTCACTGGTGAACTTTTGTACCCAATCCTGACCCTTTAAGCCTCACAAACAGACAGAGCTGGCCTTGCTGTTGTGCAGAAATGACGTTATGAGGAAGAGACACAGTTTGCAAGTAAAGCCTTTTTCTTTTTTTGGCTAAGAAAATAAATTCAGATGCTTAAAACAATTACTACTGTGCTCTTCAACAAGTGTCTTTAGCAGGAACAATAAGCAGAGAAGATAATTGGCTTGAATAACGGGCTTGTACAAGCAGTTTCTTGTGACAATACTAGAAGTGTTAAGGCAACATCTAACATCCATTATCATTCTGGTAATGGTAACAAGGGAAACCAATCCCATCTGGTATAAACATTTCCTATTGAGCAGTTAGCTGGATCTGACATTCTACTACTCTACAACTGGGTACTGGTCAATCCAGAATGTTAAAGTTGTATTTATGAAGTTTTAATTAAAGTCTAAAAGGAATTAAGTTTGTATCAACATCTATTAAAATTTCAATTAGCTTCAGTGGTCCTTTGTTTCCCTTACCAGAAAATCCCTTCAGTGCACAACAAAAAGATAGTTTACTTGATCTATTCCTCTGCAGTTCTTCTAATTCTGCACTTACTCTGTGTTTTCCCCTTCTCAATATTAAAGAAAAAACACCACCCAAAACCAAACCTGAAAGAAAGCCTTCCTTGTGTAAGGAAGGTCAACTTTAAACATCTGCAACCAATTTATGTGCTAAAAGTTATACTGGCATCCCATTCCCCCATCCAATTAACTCAAAGTTGACAAAGGGAAACAAATAAAGCCAATTCATCAGGCATATTTGGCATTTTAATGGTATCTCTGACTGGGTCAGCAGTAAAAATGCTTTCAAAGTCTAAAATATATCTTTGCACCTTCTTCTCAACCTCTCCCCACCCCAATTACTGCAGTAAGTTAAATAACACCATCATTAAATGTAAAGGAAGTCCAACATTACAAAGAGTTCACAAGCACAAGTTGTGCCCCTGAGGCCCCCCCAAACCACAGGCAGGGCTAAATGGAAGATGTGATCCATTTGGTTTATGGTGCTGGCAGCAACAGTATTTGCAGTGAAATCCCACACTGGCCAGAAAAGATCTTTGAGCTGCTACAAATGCACACACAGTTGACAAAAGCTGCTTTCTCCTCCTGCCTCAGCCCCACCACACATGGAAGTCTTTAACACTCCTTGCCAGCACTGAAGCAGCAACTTCAGGGATTTTTAAAATCCAAACAAACCACCTCCTTTAAAAAAATTACAAGAGCTTAAGTCTAGCAGGGTGATTTCTTCCTCCTATGTTGCATTCAGAGGGGAGCAGGGTGTGTTTCCCTTGGCTTTGCTCCTGACAGTCAGGTCTGGAGGCACTGGCAGCTCCCCCTGGCTCTGCACTCAGTGACCAACCCTGCATCCCACCAGTGCTGTGAAAACATGACTTCACACCTAAAGCAAACACGAGGCCTCTGCTGGATTTAGCATTACCACTTTTGAAACAAGAATGCCCAGTCTTAGGAAATTAAGGCTCCTGGATTCACTTCTCACCTTTCTTAGCCACTGAAGTGTTCCCTTTGGAAATGGAGAAGCTACTATGTAGGTACACATGGTATCATGACAAATCAGGCTGACACTATACAAAGACAGAATATTCTGCATTTCTTTCCTGCCCATTTCACTTGTATTTACCTCTGGGACAGATATTTTCATGCTGTTTTCATTATTATTGCAAAATAAGAAAAATTATCTGAAAGTCTTGAAGGAAGGGAGTAGGGTGCACATTATTTGTGAACGTTATCCAACAATCACTGGAGAGCTGACCAAAGACTGGTTTGACTTAAAGTACCCACCCAGCAGTTTTCACTTGTGGGATCTTGATATGAAGATAGTAAAGTAAGATTCCATGTTCAGTTATAACACTTATATATAGAAGTTATAATATTCATGTCAGCTGGTAAGTTTTCCAGGAGCATCACTGACTAAATTCAAGAGAATTTACCAGACCCATTCTTTTTGGTTACAGACACTTATAAATAACCAACAAATGCACCACTTACAGCAAGGTTTCCTCAGTATTTATGAGGACAGATTTTCTTTTTAGTTTCAGAGACTCAGCCCTGCAAGTTTAGAAGGCCCAAACAAACCTTTGTTACACCAAGTGCACTGAACTCTCACTTGTCTGACACATCAAGTATTTCTTACCTCTTCAGGTCGACTGTTGTGACACTGAACACCACTCCCTTCAGCCAAAGAATCATGAACAGCCTCTGGGAAAAAGGGCAGTTTCCTATGCTTTCCCCATCACTGCCAGCCTGCAGAAGAGAATACAAAACTCATTAGGAGGCAGGGCCGTGCCATCTCCACGTGCTCACCATCACTGAAGGATCTTTAGCTGAAGGCAGACCAAGCAACAGCTGAAAGTTGCACATTTATGAAGTCAAGTAACCCCTTTCCTTGCCATGTCCTCTACCAACCACTCAAGAAAGGTACCCAAACAGTATTCCAGTCAGCAAAGTTCCTTCACGCTGAAGATGATCCAGCTGCCCTTGGCAGCTCAACATCTTCCTCTGAGCAGCCCCACCTTTTGCTGGCAGTTTCCCCACACTGGTATTGCTCTTTGCTCTGTTCTCTCCTCCTCCTCCAAGGCCCAGCTCGTTCACTGCAGTTCCTGCTCTGTGTCCCTGAGCAGTGCTCCAGGAGCCCACTGCAGCCAGCAACTGAGAACCTTTATTGTGCTGCAGGTGTTGGAGCAAAGACAGGACTGTGAGTACATAGAGACTTCACTGACAATTAACTAATATTCCAAACCCATTTTTTATAGACAATTTATCAATCAGTCTTTGTCCTGCCACAACAAAGGTCTGTCAGACAGCAGCAGTGGCCCCTCAGGGCACCAAGTGATGGCATGGATCTCATGATTGCTCTGACAATGAAGCACACATTGCTGAGTCGGAAAATTTTAGTTTTCAATGGGCAAGAATTAGGCCCTGGAAACCTTGAATCTTGTTATAAAATTCAATCCTCTGAAGAGAAAACTGGTTCAGTACTTAAAGCAGCCACATATGTCAGATCTTGACATGTACTTTGTATCAGATGAGTTTCAATGGATTTTGTTTATTATTATTATTAGAGTCCTTCCAAGAGTAATTTTAGTCCGTACAACTCTCAAAACCTGGCCAACTCTTTCATCATTACAGAGGGGAGAAGGAAGCAAGACTCTGCAAGTGAAGAGCAACAGTAGGATTTTCAAAGACCAGAACACTAATAAGTTTTTCAGTGAAACTATCTTAAATTCAGATAACTTTTTTTTTTCTAAAACTCGTGGAGCCTTTGCAGATAAGGCTGAGTCTCCTTTAACAGCTGTCAACAAATACCAGGACACAAGGATTCAAACTCCTTTATGTTCCTGCAGCTTACGGACTCATTTCTGCAAGTGTCCCTTCTGTCAGCTCTGACTGTCCTTCCCAATACTTTGGTGGGGAGAATATATCGAGCTGTTTTAGTTCAAACCTTCACCAGTGTCATTAATGAAGACCTGAAAGAAAAAGGAAGTTGTCTTTCTGCCATAAATTCCCTTCTTTACCTTTGGAAAGTAAAGTATAAAACTTTTAGCAGATTAATGATTGTCTTAAAAGCTGACATGAGACTTCTCATATTCAGGAGCCTGAATTCTAAAAGCCTCACAAAAAGCAGAAGACAGTCAGTTTGGTTACCCTGGGCACCCTGCTCTCCACAAGCTCAGTGCATGCAGCTGCTGGAAGGATTCAGCTCCAGGGTTCCTGTGTTCCCACCTCACCAGGCACCTCGTGAGGATGACTTCACTCTGCACTCTGTGTCTACCAGCTGTGTTCTGGGGGTGTTAATGTTTAACCACTGCTGTCTGTCCCCAGCAATGCCCACCAGAGTTACATTACTGTGTTGACACTGAACACACATTTCCCACAGGTAAATCAAAAATTTATATTCTTTGTTTTGTTTTGCCATGTGTAAGATCTTATCTACCTTCGAAAAGGATTGAAAAAGACAACACTTCATCCCATCTAAGGAAAACTTTGTACATTTTGTACTGCCCAGCCTAATTCACATTTTGAAGCGGAAACAATTCTTTGGTTCAGAAATTATCTCAATCTTCAAGTTTTATGGCAACTTCAACCAAGCCACTCAAGGGAAAGCCCTGAGTTGCACCACGGTACCAGCACAGGCTGGATGTCCCCACCCCACTGAGCTTTACCTACTTGGGAACCCAAAGCAAAGCTAAAAACTACAGAACTTAACAAAGTGTTTAGAAATTCAGGCACAGCACTGACCTGCAGCTCTTGTTAAGGTCCGTCCTCCTTGGTCAAAGTGGCCAGGGAGGGCCAAAAAGGGTCAAATGCATTTATGCTGCAGAGCCAACTTGTCCTGAAACTTTCCTTCTCTCCCAATGTAAGTTTAACTTCAAAATTTACACACAACGAATAGCATCTGCTTTTGTTTAAGCAAGACAGGCTTTCTGGATTATTTGAGTCAGAAAAAAAGGATTGCAGCCCAGTAACATCCAGTGCTACAAAGAGAACCTAATACACTGTCAGAGCTGCAGCTCAACAGCTCAGCCGAGCACAGACTTTTCTGTCTCCAGTCAAACGTTTGTCCCACTTCTGCTCCAAAAAGTCCCAAGTTATTCTGAGCACACACTGGAAAAGGAATGCACTCAGAATGCCAAGAAACTCTTGGCTCCAGTGCTCTGGAGCCAAGGAATGCTGCTATGTAAGTGTTTGCCTGAGAGGCCCGTTTTCCATCCCCTTGTCTTTGATGCTCCGTCCCCCAGAGCGGCTCCTGCTGGGACTGCCCGTGGTCTCTGCCCCTCACTCACCCAGGGCCTTCTTCTCAGGGTCACCACGTGGGGGGATGTTTCTGCAACACTCACTTCTGGCTGATTTTCTACATTAGCACAGAGCTGTGCTGGCAGTAAACTCTAAACCTTTAAAAGCTGCAAGAATGTTCTGGAACTCTACACAACTCGTCATTCGGGGGGTTAATCATATAACAATTGTGCCAGAGCCCATTACCAGAAGCCAGAAACTTGTCATTGCCTTGTCATTTAACTCAGGCCATAATACTCCAGGATATCTTCAGTGTCTAACCCTCATCACCATCAGAGGAAAGTAAATATTAAATGTTGACTTCTTTACACTAACGTCAGCCTAGGTTATTGGCAATACAACAAGATTATCTTCATGCTATACTGAGAAGCTTTGAGGTTTTATTTCAAATTCTTCCTAAAACCAGTCTAAAAAATCTTTATTACTAAATAATGCAAACCTGCCCACAAATTAAGCTAATTTTCAGTTCTGCCACTGCTCACTGAAGGACAAATACTCAAAAACTTCATCATGTATCTACGTTTCTCTGCCAGGTCTTCACTAGTAGGGATTAGGACCAGACAGAAAAAAGTGCCAGCCCTCCCACAGCAAGCAAACATTGTATTTTCACTTGTGTGTTACCCTCTACAAACTGGAATAAAAAACCTTCTGAAAAGGTGGCAAAACTGACCTTGTTAATTGTCAGATGTGGCACAGGAAGAGTTGAGTGAAAACATACCACGGCACTCACCTGACAGTGTTCCATGAAAGACAAACCAAGCTGCTTTTCAAATCCACTTAAATAAGAAAGTTCCAATAAGAATGAGAGTTACACGGGCTAAACCAAACCCGTCTGCTCACTGAGATATCACCCTGGTTTGTCACAGCCACAGTAAAAATACTGGCAACTCCCAATGCCAGGCAGCTCAGCCCATGCAAGAGTGCCAGCTACTTGGAAAGGGAAAAAAACAGACAAAATCTACTTATTCCACTGTCTGGAAGTCTGAGCTGAGCTGACCCAGCCCATGCAGAAGCCACCTCCTCCCTTTCTGTTCCCCTGGAGCAGTGATTTCATTCAAATGAGACTGCTTTTCAAAAAAAAAAAAAATAGAAAAAACAAAACCCCAGAGAGTACAAGTAAAAATACATCTGTTTAAGTGGCTAAACAAGCCAAGCGAACAAAAAACCCCACCACATTTAAATTGTGAAATGTTTGCCTTTGCAGCTGCACAAAAATTAACCTAACTCCTAACACAAGAACCTGCACAGATTTACTTTACCAAGGTAGTGCTGAAGTTTATTGAAAACTAACAGGAAAAACAAGCAAAGAAACACTGAAGGGGACACAAAGCCCTTCTAATGCAGTACAGATCTGAGACCCTCCAGAGCAAACCAAGACATCTTTGGTCCCAAAGGCCTGCAGAATTGTTTCCAAGAGCACCAAGTAAAAAGGCACCCACTACCAGTTTCCCAAAGTGGATCAAATAACTGCAGAAATAATAGTAAAGTCGAAGTGCAGCTGTGAGCAATGTACCACGGCTCAGCCTCTGCCTACAAAAATAGAAGGGCACAACACTAGCAGACCATTTCCTAACTGATCCAAAACTATCAAGGGAATCCCTCCCAGAATTGACACAGCAGAAGTGGTAAAAAATAAAGTTTGGATGAAGATGAAAAAAAGCACTTTAGAAGTATCTCACAGAACACTTTTCACCTAAGAAGCTACCAGAGCATTTGATCACACCACCAAGGAAGCCTCACCTCCCTGAGTAAGAAATCTGCCCTCTGCAAAATTTAGAAGAATAATGTTCCAACTAGTGACCAGATTGGGAAAAAAGAAAATTAATGAGAGGGTATATTCAAATTTTGAACTCAGAAATCATGAAATATATCTCTGTTTTAACAATAATAACAATAAAACCTGCTGAGAAAACTACATGAGCAAACTAGAGTGATGCAAACCCCTTGCCTCAAACCAGCAGATAACCATCAGTCTTGCATGCTTAATGCTCATTCAAAACTTGAGTAATTAATAATAAGGGTTACTGTTTTGAGAGGAAATGGTTTAAGGTAAACTAACAAAGTGATTCAAGTGAAAAACCTGCAGCAATTCAAAGCTCCTGAGATACAGGCAGAGAGAATAGAGCAAGGAGTGCTCTGATGTTCCACACATGACATACTGAAAAGGGTCTGGCAGTATCAGTGCAAATCCTTGCAGCCTCAGCTCGGCCCTTTGTCCTGCCGAGCTGAACAAACAGGAGCTGCTTCCTGCGGGGTTTCAGATAAGATGCAAAGAATGCCGTCCACGGGAGGGCTGTGCCAGTGCTGTCTGAACAGCGGCCAAACCCCCTCGGGCTGCCCCTCTCTCCTCAGGCAGGGCACGGGTGAGCCCCGGGCTGGTCCCCCTGCACACCAAACCCCATCTCGGAGGGTCCCGCGGCCTCAAATGCTGACAAGGCATCCTTCCAGGAAGGGAACAGGTGACAAGGCAGCGAGGGGCAGAGACCAGGAGTGAAGAAGGGTCTGCAATACCCGGTGTTCAGTTCCTTCCCACGCCTGTGCTTTGGGAAGGGAGCAGGTTTGTGTTTTCACAGCAGGAACAGGTCAGGGAGCGAGCGAGAGTCAAGCCCCAGTTGTGGTGCCAACTAAATCCGGCCCAACCAGCTTTAACCGAGGATGACAAGCCAACACTTCCTCCTGTCAGCTCACCTTCCCTCCTGCCTCCCCAGGACAGGGCACAGCTGCTGCCCCAAATTCCATGGGAAAGCCGGTCCTTCTGGGAGAGTCCTTGTGCCACCAGGCACATCAAACATGGACAGGACATTTCAGCACATCAGCGTGGCACATTATAACAAACGAGGCTGATATTGCTGACAGCTTAAAGAGGTTTCCTGCCACGGAAAACAAAACCAGGAAAGTCACAACAAGGGAGAAACACCCAACACCACATCCTGAAAAAGATTCAGAGTATCAGAAGGACCTTCATGTCATGTTTAATACAGATCAAACGTTTCATTACTGGTACTGGAAACCCACAGCCAGTAACAGCAGCAGGCACTGTGGAGACAGACAAGAACTTCAAACACTCATTTTCATTGTCTTCATAGCACTGACACTGAGCAAGGAACGTTTATTTCAATGTGGAAGTGTGGAAGGATTGTGTTCAGGTACTTGACACATGCTGCTCCATGGGACTGTCCTTTCAAATTCAGCTGTCCTGGCAAGTGTAAAACAGAGGACAGAAAACCATGGTAAAATGGAAAATTTAAAGAAAGGTATTATAAGCATAAAGTAATGGAAGTAAACACAACCTCAGGCTCTGTACTATCCAAACACCTCAACAGAACAGCCAGGCCAGCACCAACCCAGCAGCAACCTTGGACAACTCCTCCCAGCACGTTTGTTCTTCTCCCAGCAGACACACCAACAAGTGTTCCAGCAATAAACATTTCATAAACGTGGTACAAACATCCTCTTGCTTTAATAATTAGCCAGTGTGAGCTGTTATCAGCACATGCACATGAAAGGTGAATGAAAAAGGCCTGGAAACCACCCACTGCACACCCTTGCCCAACAGGAGCCACAGAGGCAGAGGTGTGTAAGAACTGGGATGTGCATCCCAGCTGAAGGGTGTGGACCACCTCCTAAAGAAAAAGAAGTCTGCACACAAAGAGGACAGAATAATGAAGCTTTTAAATGTTCCCCCTTGGACACTGTTTTTCTTGACCTCATCTTTCCATGAGAATTCCCATTTGGCAGAGCTGTTCAATATCTACCATACTCTCTCAGTTCCTTGTGCTCATTAACAGCTGACATTTGTCATGTTTATGAACCAACTTGCCTCTGAAAGTTTCTCTTAACAGAGAAAAAACTGCTGCACGTTTAAAGTTCCATGTCAACCTCTTCAAGAGACAGGAGCAAAGGCAAGTCTCCAGGCAGCTGCAGGCTGCTGCTCTCTCAGGTGTCACAGGCCCTGTGCAGTCCAACTGATACCACAGCACAGCCTTTCTTTAAGCACTTTGAAACCAATTCTACACATCTTCTGCTAAAGTAAGTTCAAAAGTCACTAAAGATTCAGTCTGAGAGCAAAATAAGCTTTAAGCAATCATTAAGCAGATTTATTCACACTGTTAATGCCTCTGCCAAGCAAGCTAACTCCTGTAATTCTTTCACGACATTAACAAGATTTTAAATAAAACATCCAAGCCCACTCTCCTCACCTCAAAGGGCAGCAGGCTGGCACCTCCTCTCACAGGTACTTCCAATTCACCCCTGCTGCTCGTGTGTGTTGGCAGTGGGTGAGCACACAGCACCACCCCTGTGCTGTTTCTGTGTGCTCTTGTTCTCCTACTGCCATTATAACTGAACTCCAGTGTTTCCCAAATACCTTTATTAAAAAAGGTAACTTTTTTCATAAAAAATGTGACAAAATTAGCAAATCCCATATTATGTGCCATCTAAAAATATGAAAATGTCTTTCAGGAAAGAGTGTACATTCATTTCCAAACTGCAGAGCTGACCTCAGAAAGCTCCAAACTGAGCTTTCAGCACCTGTACCTCTCAGTCTTTCTTCACATGAACTGCATTGATCAGTGTAACTGCTTTATTTGACTTGTAAAAGGAAATTTTTAAAAGGCTTGGTAACACTGTACCAAGTCAGACTCAAATCACAACCACTACACACTCCCAAGCCCAGTTCTATCAAACACCTAAGCCATCACTGCTGCCTCAAATGGCCAGTCCTTTAAGAAAAATATAGGGAAAATAGGAAAAAAGCAGCATAAGGTCAGTGTTCATACCTGGAATTCACTGAAATACAAAAAGCCCAAGACAATTAGTCTGTATTTGCTACAGGCTGATTGACATCAACCCCACCCTGGGAAAAGCCAGCCTGAGTTACCCCTGTCTCTTCAGGAGCTCCATCACCTTTGTGCAATTTGTAATCAATCCGTGTGCCACAGCAGCTGAAATTCCTTTAAACTGAAAAAGCTTAAAAAAATTAACTGAAGTTCCTGCATTTACTTGAGATCTGGCAATTACACCAGGGAAAGGAATGTTTAGCAGCCCATTCAAACAGCCTCTTAAGTTATTACCTTTCTGATAAGCCACCACTGTGTCAGACACTTGAGTGGAGCAGCAGCTGACCATTTTGGGATGAGGGTATTTTTAGCCCTGTGATGCTGTTCCTAACAAAACAATTACCAGACTTGTCTTGCACATTTTCCTGCAAATCTTGTTCATTGCTACCCAGCTCTCACTGCAAAGCTTTTAGAAAAAGCTGTGGGATCTCCATGATATATTAAAGTAAGTTCACAATTCAGCAGAAATTAATTAAGCACTTCCAGTTCTTTGGAGAACAGAAATTATCCCGTGTTCATCCTTTGGGAGAATCAGATAAAGAATCAGAACCAAAACCTGCCTTAAATACTAACCACCGTTTTCTTCAGTGAGAAGTGAACTTAATGACATGAATACAAACCCCTGGGATTACTGTGAACAGACACACACATGCCACTTCCTGACCTGGCACAGGAAAATCAAATTCTTCTCTAATGGCAGAAGCCTGGCATCTCTGCTGGCCCTTCAACAGCAAGACCTCTGACAGAGAGATCGTGTTGGAACAAATCTCCATATGATCAGCAGGGCTACACTGACTAAAACGTGCTGTGTAACAGCTTGACATATTCTTGCAATATCCTAGCACTGAACGGGAGACAGACAGTTTACTATCCAGGACTAAGGGATTCTTTTATAAATGCCTGGAACTTGCCTTTGGCTATCTAGCATATAAACCTGAAATGACCATTTTATGACAACGATTGTCCTCCCCAAGACTTATTAAATTTGTTAATGAAGTACAGTGTGTGCTTTGGCTACAGCCCAAGAGACCCATTTCCAAATCTCCCCCATCAAATAACAAAGCATCAAAGTTACAGGAAAGAACTGCAAACATCATCACTAGTGCTCAGAAGACCAAATAAAATGCCTATCTTTGGCATTTAGGAGTTTTTCAAATGAACCTCTGCATGTGCATCATTTCTGCAGGACAGAAAACCAAAGAACTGTGTTTGTGGTATTTTATAACCTCATTCAGAGAGCAAAGGGGAGCAATGAGGAGGGCAGATCAACAGGGAGGAACGATGCAGAGCTGCCCCACACCCCACCAGGAGCAGGAGAGCCCAGAGGAATTCCATGCCCAAATGTCAGCCCGAAAGCTGCCACCTGGGAGCTCCAAAGTGCTGGCAGAACAAGGCAAACAGCTCAAACCACAACTGCCTCCAAACCAGACTGCAAACAGCAATGTCCACAGAGGAACGCAGCAGGGAACAAAGAAACTGCCCAAATTCTCCAGGATCACCCAGAACTCACTGCAGTTTTGAGCCAGTTCTGCCATTCCAGAGCAGCACTTCCTCCTCTGGGACAGTGCTTGATCTCCTGGAGCTCCAGCACAGCACAGCTCACCAGGGCAGCTAACACAGCACTCTGAAAGGCTGCAGAAATCCACTTATGCTTTGCTTTGACTTTATTTTTAGATAAAACCACCTAAAACCTTTTCCCTTTATTTTAGAAAAGCAGCTCTCCAAAGTACAGGGCAGCAAACTCCAGCCAAAATAGTAATGCCTCAACAGAGCCAAAAAAGCCTGAAGCAGCTCCAGTAGCCCTGACTGATCTCATCAGCTCTCCTCATGAAAATACACAGATATGACTTCACTCCTGGATTACACTCCTATATTTAGTTTATACCTAATATGGATATTCAGTGTTCAGAACTAAGTCATTTCCTTTCCTCGTCTAAGTTCCTTGCCCTTTGTCTGGCAAACAATACAAGGAATAAGTTTGAACCTACAGAGAAATCACACACAAAGACATTTGTAATTAATAGGATTTAGCTTGTTTTTCACTTCAGCATAAACAAACACAGCCCTAAAAATCAGATTGTGCCACAAATGCATTTAACCCGAATTAAAAAACTCTTAACTACTCAAAACAAGTTTAAAAAAACTATTATCTTTTTCTAGGGCAAAATATTCTAAATAAAGGATTAAAAGCTCCTGGAGTCAAACCTCTATTTAAACTCCTATGAAGACAGTTTGGGTTTGGGTGTTGTAGCTGTTAAAATAAACTCTTAATACCACAAGTGAGCACCTAGCACCTATTTTAAGAGTGAAACTGTATTATTCCACACTGAAGAACATGCACGAAAAACCCAAACCTGATTAGGACAGTAAGCTGTTTGTTATGGGTTATTTACAAAGAACTTTAAAGATAAAAATCAAATTAGATGGATGACAAATAGAGATGTAAATTATTTTTCCATGGACTGTCAATTTGCAACCAACCACGCCCTTAATTAAATTTTGTTGTCTTAGACAAACTAAGTGTCTACACTGGCAAACAAAAACCCCCTTTTTTAATCCCACGCTGCCCAGTTCAGGCTTTACAGAATTGCACTACTCAGCTGAGTCTCAGTTGTAGGGAATAAGAGAACATCCACCAAGAAAAGGCAACAAATCCAGTTACTGACAAGCACAGTTATCCAGTCTTAAAGCTAGTTCTTGTGGATTTTTAAGTGGTATGTCCAGCCCAGCCAGAACTTGGAATTGCTGTAGGCACTGTTATAAAAGCATGTAGGCCTTATGTTTGTCACTTCACAATAAATGTCTCATTTAAAGAGAATCTGAACATGCTTACACTGGTGAGAAAGTAACAGTCCTGGGCTGTCCTTGTCCTGTTTAGCTAATGAACACCTCTAAAAAACCAACCCTTTGAGTCCAAAAGTCACCTTCCAGAGTACATAGCTTACTGTTTAGCTAGAAGTTCAAGGAATTCCCAAATTAGATTCTCCCAAACACAGATTTCTGTAAAGGACAACTCAGTCTTCAAAAATGCCCAAGTCCAGCTAGAGAACCAATCACTTCTCTGCTCACCCTGTTCCAACTAACCGACAGTCTTACTCCTCAAATAAAGAACTCTTTCCATCCACAAGATGAGGTCAGGACAACCAGGGAAGGACCAGCCAGGGCCACTGAGTCACTTCAGCCCGGGAGGGTAATGATTACTAACTTCTTAGGATGCTAATACTGTCACAGTGCTGCCCACTGCCAGATTACCAGACCTCCCACCCACTTCCTACCAGTGAAACCCAGTTTATGTAAGTGTTCCTTGTATCTCCATGTTACTTCTCAACAATCAACTATCTTTATGCACAGGTAAGACTCTCCTGAAGAGGATTCTCATTCTCTTCATGTACCTCCACCAGAAAGGTGGTGTTCAGTAAGCTTTGTGAATTCCTCACCACACACACCCCCAGTCACTGACTGACGCACAAAAGCATCAGGACAAGGCTCAGATCCCCTGACTTTCCACAGCATCCAGGACCTAAAGTTTGTCACCCTGAGAAATCCCAGCTGGGAAAACTGAGGACAGATTTGTCTTTTATAGCAGTGTGTTCCAAGAATGCAGCTATGGCACAGAGCACTTGTCTGAACCACGGAGTGAGTGACTCACAAGCACCACTGCCCATGACTGTACAGCCCAGGATGATCCACAGCCTGCCAAGGGCCAGCAGTTGGGATTTGGCAACTCAGACAGTTTTCAGACTCCTTTGAGGGGAAAAGGGGGAAAAGTGCATCAAGTGTTAAAGACTTGTTTCAGCTGCAAAGTAAAACACAAGTTCTCTTGACAATCAAAGCTGTCTAGATGTTTATCCTTGGAAAGGGGAGGATGGATGTCAGGGAATACAACCATTACTGCTGCAGCGTGCTCAGAAGCAATTTCTGACTGAACTCATCTGTGCAACCCCTTTGGAAATCACTGCTAGGAGGATTTAAGCTCACTTACCAGGGTTTAGCAAAAAAATTAACATTTACATGAGACCATCTCTGCACTTTTAACAATGCTGTACCAAGAGCACATGTTGCTGTATTAGCAATCAGATTCAAATCAAAAAGCCGAGGATGTCTGTGGCTGTGAGAACTTTCCCAAGCAGAATTTAAAGGAATACAGTCTGCTGGCCAAAGAAGCAAAAGGCCTGATTTATAACCACTGAACACAGGATACAACAAGATGGTTATGCCTCAGTTTATAAAGGGCTCCTTTACAACACTCCACTGTTTGCCTCCCGCGCCATTTTGCTGTCTCTACCAAACACATATCAAAGGCAGGCTGAGGGGGATCTCAGGTGCTGAGGTTATTACATCAAACCCTCCAAAGGATGAGCTGGTACATAAGGAGGAGACTTATCTAATAAGATTATCAAGCAACAAGCCTGCAGAGACTATCTCTGAGAAGCAACACTGCATGTCTCTAGTCCTGTTATTTCCTTGTATCAATGTGCCTATAAATTGTACAGTACAGCAGGTGAAAAAAGGGAAAACAAATGATGACAAAGAAGATCATGGGATGGTTTGTTACAAACCAACATACAGCAGCTACAGGACTGCAGAATGACACATCAGAGCTGATGTAAGGGAGCGAGCAGTGTGAGACAAAGGCAGACCTGAACGCTGGCCCAGCCCTGAGCTCCGGCTCGGCGGCGGCGGGGGATGCAGCTGCTCACACCCCCCACACTGGGCACGGAACTGAACACACCCAGGGCCTGCAGGACAGACAGCTCACCTGCCAAATCCCTGTTTAACTCCCATCTACAGAAATGCAGACAAGCTTCTGTTACAATCACTGGGGGTGTTTCAGAGTGGGGTATTTATGAAATGTGAAATCACAGGGGGTTTTCTACTGAGCGTACAATTCACAGGTAAACAAACAGTACACACTATCTGATTTTCAGAACAGGTGCCCAGTTTCGCAATGACATTTGAAAGCTGCCAGAACTCCAAGGTCTAATTAATTTGCAAGTATACACACGTTATCCAGTTGAGAGAAGAGCACCTTCCTCAACGGTTACCCACATGTACTGTAACCCACCTCGTGCCAGCAGACTGTGAATTTCTTGTTTGTTGAGCCGGTTGTTTTTTTCCTGTAACACTGAACTTGTTGACCCTGTGTGTTTTCACCTCCCTATTACAAAAGGATGCAATCCCTGAGTGCCCTCCAGAACACCAAGGGCTGGGCTTTCAGCAGCTCCATCCCCATCTCCTCTGCACACTCCCTTAAAGAAGCTGCACAAGTAGTTTTGTAACTCTGTGCTGTGATTTCCACAGATGAGCTGCTCTATTTGACCAAGTCAGTCCACCACGCTTTTTATTTACAATAAAATTCCACACACCATCAACTAAACTGCAGCTATTATTACAAGTGACCCACACGAGCCGTGCTCAGATCACAGTGCTCAGGTTTCCACGAGCACATTCACTACAAAGCAGCCTTCACTCCTCTGAAATGGCACTAGGGCACAGAAGAATATTCCTGGTAGACAATGGAAGTGGGCCTCCCTCATGAATATAACATGCAGACACACAAGGAAACTAAATGAAATCAGATACATCACTAGTTTCTCCTAATCAGCTCTCAGGAGAAAAGACTTGAAAAATATTTACAGTCTGTTTAAAAGAGACCACAGGCAGCCCACCGGCTCTGTAATGAAAAACTGCAGCAACTACTCACTGTGAGACCAAGGAACAGATCAATCACCTCCCTTTCAGCACTCTAACCTATTTTCCTACCTAAGTACCCTAATTCTGCACCCAGTTATCACGGACTACGAAAATACAAGTTACAGCAGATTGATACACTGTCTTTGGAAGAAAAAATCCCTTTGCTGGTGACAAACAGCCCTGTAGAGTTATTCATAACTGAAACCCAACCATGTGTGTGCTCCTCCCCATGCTGTGCCCATCCTATTTTGCTACTGATTACAATTTAATGAGGTTCAAACCCAATGTCTTGGGCACAGAGCCAAACCGTTTCTCCTGCTTCACAGGTTTGTTTCTCAAGCTTTAATCCGTACCTTTGTTTCATCTCAGCCTGGCTGCTACAATCCTTTGTGCTCAGGTCATACAGTTACCGCCCTTGGGCCGCAGGCGTTTGGCAGAGAGCTCGATTTTGGTCAAGAAGCCTTTCCACTACCTCTACCTGGAGAGCTTCACTGACTAACAGTGCCCAGGGAGAACCAAGATCCCAGATCCTGCTTGAGAAGTAATCAGCTGAGAAACACTCAGGAAATTCACATTTTTTTCTACAATGCAGCCACAACCAGGTGAAAAACTGCAACACACTGACCTTCCCATTTACAAGGAGAAAAAAGTGACTAAAAATCTAGTGCTCCTCTAGACAGACACTATTAGTTTCATTCAATAACCACATTCTGCTTGCATTTTCTGAAGTGACCATCTAAATGAGTCAGAAAACGTAAGACACTTACTGGCTTTACAAAAAGACTGTCCTGATAGTCCTTAACAGCTTCAATAAAGTGTGGGACAGGCAGCACCGCCCAGGGAAACAACTATTTTGGTCTGCTGGGGCGGGGGGGGGGGGGGGTGTT
>JAWWMO010000065.1:5057863-5074869 GCA_035047845.1 Dendrocincla fuliginosa | reverse complement strand
GTGAGCCGAGGGGTCCCCACAGCTCCTCTGCCCTCCAGTGCGTCTGTGCCCCAGCACTGCAGCAGCTCCCTGTAATCTGTACCCAAATCCCTCCCCGCAGCCAGCAATGGCTCCGCATGGAAGGGTTACCAATGGAGGATTCGCTGGGAATGACAAAACCGCCTTCTCTCCAGGGCGTTTTGCTGCCCTCAGTTCTGCATAACCAGATGCCTTTACGCAAATACCATCTTTGAATGCCCTTGAATTCATCTGGAGCAGGAAAAACTGCTGTCAGCCCCTTTCTGGAGCTGGTAGGGCTGTGCTACCAATGTGACAAAGTCCTCATTCCCATCCCTGCAGCTCCTATACAGCCTCAGCTCCCTGGGAGCCAGTGGAATATTCCTTTCTGTTTGTTTGACAGAGTCCAAGGAACCTTGCTGATTCACGGGGTGGGACAGAGTGGAAACCGGTGTGTCACCGTAACCAAACCGATGTTGGAGCACGGCAGGACCGTGCCAGGAGCCTCCCCCAGTAACTGCCCATTGCACCACAAAGGATATCTCCACTGTCCTTGGAATGTGGGTGGGACGGAGGGGAGGGAAAAAAAAAATCCCTTAAATGGAAGTGCCACAGAAACATTCAAGCATCCATCAATCTTTGGCTTTCCATTCACTTTTCTGCATGGCAGAGTAAGAAATTTGCACCATTTGGGCCAAATGTCCCCAGTAGATTCAGGAGCTGGTTTAATAAGGGATTTTTATTGTGAGGCCATTGCAGCACGTGGCAGGGAAAGTTGTATCCTGTGTCTGTGGGAAAGGCAGGAGCTGAGTCCTTTTTCCAGGATAAGGAACAATGAGCCTTCCTCTCTGCTTCAGTCTTTTCCTCCACCACAAGTGTGAAAATCACAGGGTTTTGTAAAACTTGAAATCCTTTACCAGCCTCCCCAAAGCACAGACCCACCTCCTTGGGAAAAGGCAGTGGTTTAGCACAAAGAAACAGCTCTCCCACAGTGCCCGTAAAGGTGGGCGTAGAGCAACAAATCTGAGGTCTGTGAGGCACTCTGGGCCTTTTCATGTTTCACCAGCCCTACAAAGGAGCTGCCAGGGCTGTTTTTCCCTCACCACCACTGCATTTCTCCTCTAACAAAAGCGCTCCCATGCTGTTACCTTGCAGAGCAGCTAATAGCTTGTTTCATTTATACCCAGCTGCACCAGCCTCGGCTCCTGTTTAATACCTTTTCAATTATTTTACTTTTAGATGACATTTGCTGGGTTTCCAGCTGCCACCTACCAAATCCCTCACAGTCCCCATTCAAATGAAACCTCTAACGATGCTCAGAACAGTTTTGAGGGCTGAAAGCTCTCCATTCTTTCCTTGTTCAGTAATTGCTGCTTATATTATTCTGAAAGATTTATTTCTCTCTTTTGATAATACTTAGACTTAATTTGTCCAAGCTTTACATACTAAACCACCAGTCCTCCTAACAATCCATAGGGAAATGAGTATCACCCACCTTAACAGTGGTGAGGAATGAGTCAGGAAAGTGAAGTGACTTATTCAAAGTTAAATTTGCACCAAGCCAGGGAGTCAGAACAAAGCCATTCTGGCCCCCCACCTGTGCTCAGTGGGTCACTCCCTCGATATTATTTTATGCTGCATTGAGGAGGTTCATTTCCATTTGGCAGAGCAGCAAAACAACGTATTATTGTTTCACTTCTCCAGCACTTTTGGCCTTTCTGCAGCAATTTTCCATCTCAAACTTTCCAAGTGCTTTTGAAACTGGAGGCATCAGATGTTAAAGATATCAAAGCAGGCATTCTCCTGCCCTGGCCCTTGCTGTTCCACGGGTGGAATTCGCTGCCACATTGACCCTGGGGACTCAAAAATGGCCTTTCATTTCTAGAGGGAATTTCTCAGGCACTGGAGGAGCTCAGCACACAGGTCAGCGGGACCACAGCATGAACATGCTGGGTATTAAGCATAATGAAAGTGCTTTGAGAAGAAAGGTGCTGAGGAAGTTTGGGAAGGCAAGAACTATCCAGTGCTGGCTGCAGCTGGAAGCGAGAGCCTGTCCTGGGCCCGGGGTTCACCAGAGCTCTTTAAAGCAATGGTGGGTGAAGCTGCGAGAAGAACCTGCCCACAGACACCTATTAAAAGAAAGGCAGGAATGACACACCCTGGTTTAAAAATACCAGCATTCTCATTCCAATGCTAATTTGGGATCCTGGGCTGGGATGCTGCAAAGTCCTCCCCTGGAGACTTTCAGGGGAAGGGCAGCAACCGCAGGCCCAGACCACGTGTCCCAGATGTTCTGCTGAGCTGGAGCCCCCTTCACAGAGTAACTCCAGGAGCCCCAGTTTCCTTCCTCTCATCCAGGCACTGAGCAAGATTTTGGCTCCGTCCATCACCTGCCACCTTGGCTGGTCCATTCTGTTATTCTTTCCCATGTGCTGAGCAGAGTTTGGTTTTGGAGCTGCTGGGAGGGCGTGAGCCTGCCAGATTTACAGGCAGCGCGGGGGAAATCAGCCTTCTGCTGGTGTCAGACTGTTTGCAGTTTGCTGTAATTCCCACCCAGCTGTCCCTGCATAGCTCGTTTCCACCCGGGGCAGATGCCAAACTTCAGCATTAGCTGCAGGCTCAGGACTGGAGTGAGCAGCTGAGGACACGCCGTGTGGGACTGGAGTGGCACCTGCCCCGGGTGAAACATCCCACAGAAAACAGCTCTCTGCTGTGGGCTGAGGCAGAACTACGGGGCAGAGGATACACTCCATGTCATTATGTGGGAAGTTGACTTCATCCCATAATTTCTGGGTCACTCCTCTTTTCCACGGTCCAAGTTAACACCACTCCAAGCACAGAGGCTGGAGAACTAAATGTTTCTAGGAAATGTTCATCAAGAACTTTTAGTGGCAGTAATTGCAGTCGGAGTCATTTAACAATCAATGTACTTTCCATGCTTTTTTTTCCCTTCCCTGGTTACTGGCATATGGGCCTTACCCCGGGGAGCTGGATGGTAATTAATGCATTTTGTGGTTAAATGTTTGGACTCAGCATCTCACGGCGCCCGAGGAGAAGGGCCGTGGACAAAGCAGGCATTGTCTGCAGGTTTCCCTGCTGCCTTGGGTCCCCTCCACGGAGGCACCGCGGGGGCAGGTTTATGGGAACACTGACACAGGCAGAGTTTTCACCTCCCTTCCTTTAGTGCAGCTGAAACCCTGGGGAAGTTAAACTGCTTGTCATCCCCCTGTGTTTGGAGGAGATATCCAAGGAGGGGCAAAGGAAAGTTGGCTCTCGGGACCACCCAGACAACCAGAGAATTGAATGCCCGACTGCCCTTTCAGCAGGAGGCTGTTGCCATGCTCTGCTCGCCTCGCCGGGGATTCTCACTGCCCTACTTTCCAAATCCAGATATCGGCCTGTTCTCTGCTGTGAGCATCAGGAAACAAAGATTTTGGCTTCCCCCTTTTGTAAAAAGTGACCTGGAAATGACCAAGAGGCAGAGCTGGAGCCTCAGCTGCTGCAAAGGGAGCTGGGAGCGAGGCTGGGTGCTGGGAAACCTCCCTGGCCACATCCCCGTGGCAGCACTCTGCAGATGCACATGCACAAGTTGTTCCTTCAAGAAAAATCAAAAATCCATTGCAGATCTGGTTCAAAAAGTTATTTGGGGGGGGAGGAATAAAAAAGAGTTTCCTGTGCCTCATTAAAATCTATATTTCCCCACCTTTATGTATAGAAGTTGCCTGAAAGTAAATAAATCAAGGTACTGGCTGTTTTCTTTTAAGGTTTGTCTCCAGGTGGTTCAAACAGCTGGACTGATAAAGTGATTTCTCTAAGAAAAAAAACCACTACACAACCTGCTTCTCCCAAAATAACAATGCCAGGTTTGCCTGGCTGTGGTCGATGAAGTGGTTAAATCAGCCACACTACCCTGAAGTGCAGCAATCAAAGCCACCACCGAGGTTTCCTGCTGAATTTCCATCATCTGAAAAGCCTGGAAGTTGCCAGGAGCCCCTAATGAACTCGGTCCATTAGATCCCAGCTGGGTTTCAACACCATGGACTGGCTTCTGTCATGAAGCTCCGATGGAAGAGACGCTGTTTGACGGGGGTTTTTAATGGTCTGCAGGTCCTGTCCCCCCCGGGAAGGCGGGTGTGCACAGGCAGGGGAAGCAGCAGCCCCTTCCCAGCTTCCACCCCCCAAAGGGATCTGCAGGGGACCAGTCCAATTACAGTAATGACACTGAGACGGTGTATCTTCTCTCTGGGGTGAAGGGCAACATCAGAGAGAAAAAAGCAAAGCGAAAACCCAAATCCAACACCCAAATCTCTTTATCCCCACATCGGCTTGATCCAAATATTAGGGAAAGATTCTTCCCTGTGAGCGTGGTGAGGCCCTGGCACAGGCTGCCCAGAGGAGCAGTGGCTGCCCCATCCCTGGAATTGTTCAGGGATGGGGTCTGAGCAACCTGGACAGATGGAAGGTGTCCCTGCTCATGGCAGGGGGTGGAACAAGATGAGCTTTAAGGTCCCTTCCAACCCAACCATTCCGTGATTCTGTGATTCTATCAGTGTAGGCACCTGATAATCCATCCCAATTTAGGGCAAGACTGTCACCTACAAAAATACCACCCACTCTGTTTTCTTCTCACTGCTCATGTTCTTGGCTCCACAGCAAAGCTTCAAGCATGGGGCTACTTTCTGCTCCTGAGTGGCTACTGAACCTGTGCAGCTGAGGAAGGTGTGTGGTGCTACCTCACACCGGCAAGAGGAGGGAGACAACAAAGCAAACAGCTCGTTTGAGGCCCAGGTGAAGGTGAGTCCCTGTCACTCATGTCCTGCCCCAGGTAAGGAAAACCTCCCTGCCCTCCTCCACTCCCTGCCCTGAGCCTCAGACCTGATCGTGGTGCTGAGTGAACACCCTCCTGCCGGCGGCACAGCAGCCCTTTGTGCTGTGGTGCCGTTTGGGCAGCCGCCTCTGCCGTCTTCTCCCCAGGCTCTGGCTGCTCCCAGCACTAAGCCTCCAACATCAGACAAGCACCCACTAAATCCCTCTGCAGATTAGGTAGCTCTCAGAACGACTGAGGGACCCAAATTACCTCCCTGGGTGCGTTTGCCCCTCAAGGCCTGGCAGGCAGCAAGACACTGATGTGACTTTTTAACTGTCTTTTTATCCCATCAGGACAATGGGATCATTGGAGCCCTACAAAGGAGCCTGTAAATCGCAGGCAGAGCCACGGGAGCAGGGCAGCACTGCCCGTGGATCAGGGCTCAGGGAGCACCAGGCATGATCCTCGAGTGGGAATGTGGAATTACTCCTGCAGACACACGAGTCCTGCCAGGCTGCTGCTCCCCCAGCTCAGCCCCACACCTCCACCGAGGGACCTCGTGCCCAGGCTGTGCCCCACCAAGGAAACACCCCAGCTCCCTGGAGCTTTCCAGGTGGTTCTTTGGGCAATGTCCACATCTAAGATGAATTACGTCCATCACAAGGAACGAAGTGAACACCCCTCCTGGAGCCAACCTGCTCCAGACTAATGGCGTAAATGCTGATCTGACTCAAGCAAGGACATGATGAATGTGAGGTTTATTTCCTCCTATCTGAGTCACAGTGGAAGGAGCCAGATCTTTCTCAAAGGACTGAGGAAAGAAAAGGAAACATGACCAGGACAAGAAGCCAAGATTTCTCTGTTCTACCAGGATTTAGAAATAATCTCTTTGATAAAATTATTTGCATTGCAGCAGCACGTACAGAGCTCCAGCCCTCCAAACACGGCACAGAAACTCCCCCACCTTCTCTAAACCTGGCAGCCCGAGGCGGCACAGCAGTGCCAAGGCAATGACGCCCCAGAGCCCTGGAGTGCCCACAGCAGGACAGGGAGCTGAGCCCAAACCTCCTGAGTCACCCATTAAAAAAGCAGCTGCAGTCCTCGGCGAAGCCACTTGTGCCCTGCAGACGGGGAGAACAACAATCCTGTGGGGCAGGACCAAAGATTTCTCAAACCTGCCCACCTTCCCAGTTATCTGCAGCACATGCTCTACCTGCTCAGGCTGAAATTCTGGTCTTTCAGACCACCAGGTATTCAATTTTGCAATTTTAATTATCACCACTTACCCCAGTGGTGTTTCTATGCAACGATCACTCTAAGATCTCTTCAGGCTGCTCCTAAGTAAGGATAAGATCCATTTAGAGCTAAAAGTTTAGGGACAATACCAGGATAGATAAGTGAGTACTGGAGCCATCCCTCTGCCCCACAGCCCAGCCCAGCACAGGGGCTGCCCAAACACACCCAGGCTCTGCAGAGCAACTCTGAGCACCAGTGCTGCTGAGATTTTCCTTTTAAGTCCTTCACTTCTGTCCCAGCCATGAATCCCAGTACTTCTAGGTGATCTGCACCTCTTCCCCAGCTAATCCCTGCAGCAAGATGGGGAATGGGATGGAAATGGAGCCATGCATGGAGCAGGGAGGCATTGCCATGGAAGGGGTTAACACACTTTCCAAGACCCACCCTAATGAGGTGCACAAGAGCTTTCTGTGATTCAGGTTTCCTTTACTGATTTACCACTAACTCTGGATAAGCAAATGAGCAATTAGCAGAGCTGCATCTGTGATGTCATTGAAATTCAAATGATACCCTGACTGCTCATTAATAGCGGGATGAGCAGCTGGACAGGATAAACACAAATCCTCTCTAAGCAGCAGGTAGGAATCCTGTGAGGATGGGGTGATGTGTCCATGCACACCAGGCTGCTTGCAGGGGACTCATCCCAGGGGCTCCCTGAGCATCCTGCCAACACCCCCTGCTTTGTTGAGGACCCTGTGCCCCACCATCTGCCTTGGCATCGTGCTGCTCATCCTCCCAGCACCTCAGGAGCCACCGTGTTCTGCACCCACAGGCACAACCCAGGGGGAAATTCAACCTGCACAACTTCAGCCCAGGACAAGGCTCTGTTTCTGGCACAGCAAACCCGTGTGAGGTTTGGTTCCACCCAGGGCTTACAACAGGGGGAACTGGAGCTTTTATAACCTGAAGAGCAGATGTTCACCTTCAGGGCAGGGCAGGTGGGAGAGTGCAGCTCAGAGGATACAGAATTGGGCATCGTTGGCTCATCCTGGGAATTTCAACCTGCAGCATTGCTTTGGCTTACCCAAAAATGCAGATATCTGGGGCCCCTTCCTTGTCAGAGCCAGGCACCCACAGGGACCACAACGGTGGCATTCAGGGACCTGGGGAAGGTCCTGGCAGAGCTGGTGCTAAAGCCAGGCTTGGGGGGGGGGCAAAGGGAGCTGCAAAGGACCTGAGCAGGGCCTGTCTCATGCTTTTTTGGGGTGAATGGCACAGCCAGAACAGTATTTCTTTTGCCACTTGCTCTTATCCCTGCAGCTGCAAAGCTTCATTTCCCTCCAGTTTCCCCCCCCCGGAGTCTGAACTTTATCCAGGTTCAGGATCTGCCCATGGGGGACCCAGCACTGGGTGCCTGAAGGAGCTTTAGGAAAAGCATAACTGGAGCAAACATAACCTGGCATGGCCCGTGGTACTGGCAGGTTCTGCTCCTCAGCCTCTCTGCAGCAAGTCTCCTCCTGAACTGCCAAGAGTCTGTTATCAGAACACGATGTGAATCACATGAGTTTCATCGTCCATTTTATCAATAGGAATCTTCCTGAAGTCACCAGGGAATGCTCAACCCGTGGCACTGATGGGGACACTGAGGCACGAGGGGGGTCCCAGGAGCTGCCCAGCTTTACACAGTGTGTCAGCAGATCCAGCTCACCCCCCTTCTCCCCCAGCACAGATCGCCTAGACAGGACACCGGGCAGGAAATTAAATTAACATTTGCTGCAGTCTCTCCACGCTGCCACACTGGACTGAGGGCAGGGAGGAAGGAAGCAGCAGCTGGAGAAGGGCCAAATCCCCACTGGCAACACGGCCGACCTTGGGACGAGGTGCTCTGTGCACGCTGCACTCCGTGGGTGAGGATGCAGCAAAGCCTTGTCACTGGAGAGCAGCCCCGTCAGCTGATCCCGGGCAGGATGGAGACCCCGGGCTGCCTTCACTCCTGGGGTGCAGGGCTCAGGCAGCCTCCCCTCCTAGGGAGGGGGGAAGGCTTTGTTCAAGGGAGAGATTTACCCTCTGGTAACCCAGGGAACCCACAGACCCCTGACATGAGCCCTGTCCCCGTGGAGATTGTCCCCTCCTGGGTAATGCCCTGTTCTCCCACAAAACATGTGAATTGCTCCATTTTCACACAACTGCCTTCACCATCTCTGTCCTGGTAACATGAGGTGTCCACTTTCCTCATCTGGAAAGAAGAGCCAAACTGAAAGTGGAGTCTGCCTCCTGCAGCCACAGGGATGGCTGCCTTTATCCTCCCCCATAAATAATAGAAGGATTCATTCACAGGCTTGTAACAGATTAAAAATAAATAAATGAAAAAAGAGCTTGATTTTGTTTTGCCAATCATGCACTTAATGTAATTTTCCCTCCTTGTCCCACTGTGCCAGTGCATGTGGACTCACAAGGATTTTAATAAGCTGGAAAGGTGCCAAACCATTTCTGTCTCATTAAAAAAATATCAGTGTGGTGACAAAGGTAATTTTTTCACATCAGTAGTCAAATCCACTTGCTGAATTAAAATCCAGTTGACAGAGAGACTATCAATTTTTGATGGGAGCTTCCTCCCTCCTGGAAAGGGGAAGCCTGTGTGGGTTATTCATAAAAAGCATCAGCATTTCTCACCCCAACATTCTGCTGGCTTCGGTTTCATTTGAAGCTTGTAGCCAATTCTTTATAAACCTGAGTGAGGGAGTACAAAAACTGCCCCCAGGCAGCACCGGGAGCCCAGGCTGTCCCACCATGGCCAGTCCCTTCTCCCAGCACATCTGCTGGGTCAGGGCACAGGCACCAGAGAGGTAGTTGAGGTCTGTGAGCCTGGGGACAACCTGGAGCGGGACACGGAACCGGCACAGGTCAAGGGAGGGGAGAAGTCCCAAAGGAAGCTCTGGCCGAGCAGATAAGGGAGGCACGTGCTTTGAGAGCCCGGCCCCACGGGCTGAGCCCTCTCTGCAGGGGCCATCCCCGAGCAGAGCTCCATGGATTTCAGCACAGCCACAACAATTTACACAAGCTGCAGCTCTGCCCCTGCACCGAACACAAAGCCTTTGTGGAGGAACCAACAATTCCCTTCCCCCCCAGAGTTGCTTTCCCAAGACAGCCGTTTTCCGTGTTTTCTTTTAAGCAGAACAGAAGGACCCAGAGCTTCCCATGCTGAGGATTCAGGGCATCCCCCACCCCTGCCCAGACCAGCAGACGTGGCTCATGTGCACAGTCCAGCCCCACTCCCCTCCTGCAGCTGGAAAGAGCAACCTGAGCACTCCAGTACCTGTTGGACCTGCTGCCCTCTGGACTTACTCCCTTACTGCAGCAGCACACCTGGCTCCAGAGGGGCTGTGTCAGGTGCCAGTATGGCTGGTAGTGCCACAGCCCCTGCTCAGGACTCACTGCTCCCGCCCCCTGTCCCCTGCTCAGGACAGGCAGCTCTGGCTCCATTCCATGCACAAAGGCCACGTTGAATCCATGAGCGACGGGGACGGAGGGGCAGCCGCGTCCGGCCTTTGTGTGGGAGGACCCTCCAGACCCCACATCCCTCCTGCTGGTCGGCTCATCCCCCCACACAGCCCGGCCTGGCTGGGCAGAGTGGGCAGCTAAAAATGATTCCTGACCCCCCGTCCTGGCTCATGGCCCGAAGGTCAAGCCCTGCACCACTGGCTCTGGCAGGTGCTCACTACACAATTCCCCAGGGATTGACCCCAAACGAGAAAAACCACTATTCTTCCAGAATCTGCCACAGCATGAATTCTATGGATAATTATTTGATGATTAAAACACCCTGCACTGAAGGCTCAGTCACTCCTCCCTTCAGCAAACCCTGACAGGAGGGAGCTGCACTCCCAGCACTGATCCCAGTCCTGGTTTGGGAACCAACGCTCCTTCCTGCAATGCTCCTTTTCGGCATTACCCACACCAGGCCCAGCACAGAGCAGAGCCAAGGGGGTGCGGATGGCACAGCGTGGCTGCCACCCCCCTGAGTCACCTGCCCTCCAATCCCAGCTTCACCCAGCTCAGGCTGTCGAGGCTGACTCACCTGCCCCAGGAGTCGGCCACGTCCCACTGCAAACCCGACACTCCCAGCTAAGAACTCGGCAGGGCTTTCCCTCCCTGGGAGACAGGCGGGATCCACACAACACCCGTTCAAAAGTCAAACTGCTGATTAAAGTCTGGAAACACACAACTGCCCGTTCCGTTGTGCTCAGATTTAACGATCTCTTGATTACCCTTGAAGAGACATACTACTTCCACGTAATTTGTTGGAGTGAATAAGGCCTGATCAGGAGAAACACAATTTCACTGCAACTGTCAGGGCTGTGACTGCTTTGCTGGATATGCTGGTGACATCAACAATGGACTTTAAGGAGACAATTGAAGGTTTTATGAGATGATCCTGACTAAATGGTAAGGTACCACACACAACAGCTGAAATGAAACTCAGTCCATGCCCTGCTGAAAGCTGCTCCGCCAAGAACTGCTTTTTATACCAAAACTGACATATTTGTAGGTTTGGTGCTTGAGGAATGAAGTCAGAGTGTAAAAAGAGCTGCTCCTCCCTGCCCAGGCCCCAGCTCAGGAGATGGACTTGTGTGGGACAAGGCAGAGCTGAGCTCGAGGGAGGTTTGATGAGGGAGGTTCAGCCACGGCTCCCAGCTCAGAACTCTGCCTCCATGCTGGCATTTACCTCTGGGATCACAGCAGGGAGTGTGAGGCCCTGTCCAGAGCAGCAGCAGAACAGTTCTGTGTCCTGAGGCAATTCACCACTTTGTTTCAACATAAACTCAATGGTGGAGCTCAGAAAGCTCCACACAGGACTCCCAGGCAAGTTGCCAAAGTCACACAAGTGGAAAAAATTAATAATCCAGCTCGGAGTTTCTATAAACTTCCATCTCTTGCACACACACACACCTGCCATTGTCCCACCTGTTGACACAACAAATACATCTTTCTTCAGTGTGAGCTACAGAGACGTGCCTGCCCGTGACTCACTGGGGCCTCACCATCACTCCTGGGGCCTCATTTTCATTTCAATTATTTAAGCCAACTACACTCGAGTAGGGCTTTTCTGTGGAGCTGGATATAATTACTGCAGCAAGTCCCTTCCCTAAGCCCTGTACCTGTCACTTCAGGAAGATGTCTGGATCAACAACCCAGCGTTCAGCATTAGCAGATCCAGAATGAAGGGAGCAAGTGAGATCCAGGCGGCTCCTGCCCCGTCGCACCAGGCACAGTCACCTCCTGAACTACAGCAGCTACAAATGAAAGGATGAAAAACAGAGAGAGGAGGTTAACCAAGAAGCTGGAGTGGTGAAGGGATCAGACAGGGTTGGCTCTGGATGACGGGATCTCAATTAGAGGATCAGGAGTGAATCCAGTGATGTCAGTCCAGAGCTCCCCAGGACAAAGCTTTGCAATACAGACACAAATGGTAACAAGCCCAGCAGAGATTCTCTGCTAAAAAACATCTGAGCAACAGCACTGAGAGCAGCAAGAACAGGGAGAGCTCAGGAGAAGGCTGGTTAGCTCTTGACTGGTATTTAAATACAGTGTTAATACTTGAATGGGTAAGTAGGAATGGGTAAAATAAAATTTAGAAGTTTCGCTCCTCTGAAAGAGCACATTTAATTGCTCTTTTTAAACCTAAATCATTCTTTATGAATAGATGAAAAAAAGAGGGAGCACCAATAACAGAAACTCCAAAGGAGAGAGGTGGGGGAACATCCAAACCCAGCAGTGAGGTTCTTTATTGGAGTCCTGGAGGCAGGAGATGGAAAGAGGTGTGAGGCAAGATAAGCAGTGACTCAGGTACTGAACATATTTAAAGAACTGCTATTAGTGCTAAGATTAAAAGGCACTGGGAGGTCACCAAACCCAAGTGGAAGCAAGATTGGGCTGATAAAGGAGGAGGCCTTAACCCCTGGAGCTGCACACCCCAGGGCTCTGCAGGCTCCCTGGAACATCACAGGGAAAATGCAAGCAAAGGAGCCCGAGATCAGCACGTCCCGTGGTCGGGTCTGTGGGTTCAGAAGCAGCAAATTCACTGAGATGTACTTTTAAAAATGCCTTTGTCCAGAAGCTTCTTGGAATTTATTGTACACATTTTAGTAACAGATGATACTCAACATTCAAGCTCCTGAAGTAAGTTTACAAGCACTTGAGCATACAATGATACTTCTGCTAAGAAACAAAGATTCAGCACATTAGGAAGAGCAGGAGCTACCTGGAAATACCCCCTTCCACCCCAGATCTACAGCAGCCATGCCTTAGTTCAAAACCCTACACGACGGCAAGTAAAGACTCATCAAAGATCTACACTTCCTGTACACATCACATCTACTTCAGATGCAGGACAAAAAAATTCCAAAGCATGTTCCATTCCTCCTTCCAGAGGAACCCCAGACTTCAGAACTGACTTATTTCAGAAACACAGCTTGAGTTTTTAAAAGAATTCAACAGCAGCAACCCAGCAAGTTTCCAATATGATGATATGGGCGTTGGAACTGGATGACTTGTAAGGTCCTTTCCAAGCCAAACTATGCTGTGATTCCAAGATTATGGAAAGACAGTGAGCCCCCAGGATTCCTCAGATTCCTCACACAACTACAACTCCTTCACTAAGTTAATCAAACCTGCTACTTATTTTTTGCAGGACCTTGAAACATTTTACTTGCTGTGACAAGCAATTTTCACAGCACGTATTTAGTTTGTTTTAAGCTTCTCCATCCTATCAGTGCTGACCAGGTAAGGCTGTTTGACTCTTGCTTTGCAAGAGCACAACAAGAGCATCACTAATTAAAGGGCTCTTCCTGCTCCCCCAGGACAGTTAAAAGCCCCAATTTTTCCAGAGCCAGCATACTGGATCAAATACTTTCTCATCTCTGAGTATTCATTAACCCTGTACAAAAGAAAGCTGATTAGCAAATGTAAACGTCCATATAAAAATAGCCAACATCTGTTTAAATTTAGAAATTTATTTTGTTTAATCCACAAGCTTTATATAGCTTTAGTTAAAAAAACAAAAACAAAGAACAGTGAAAACATGACAATATCCAAAGTTCAGGTTCCTCAAACTTTCAAAGACCACATCTCTGAAAGTTGCTCTGACCATTCCGAAGAACCGTAACGAGACAAGATTTATGAATGGGGCAACGACAGCTCACAAACAAAATTTATGGAACTGAAGGAATTATTTTTTTCTGGGACTGCTGATCATGGAAACTGCCCTTTAAAAAAAGAACATAAAAATACAAATGAAATTCCAGTGTTCCAAATCAACATGTTACATCAATATAAACCCACAGTGTCCTGGTAAACAACATGCTTTCATTTATGTACCATTCTAAATTGCTATTCTTGATTGGCTTTAATGGAGACTATACAGGCAACAGTAGAAAGCATTAAAATAGAGATGTACTTCCTTGGAATTCTGCAGTGGTTTTACTTCTGGGCAAGCTTACAAACCACAAAGGTTAGTAGCATCATGTAAGTGGATACAAAAGAAGTCAAATGAGACCCTCACAAATTATGCTCAAGGCTTTGTTGGATTTCAAAGAAACAAGGGAATTGACGGTCACGTTTCAAACCTTCAAAACAAAATTCCTACTGCTTCTAAAAAGTCTCACTCTAAATGAAATTATGCTGACTGTCAATGAAAGAATGTCACTAGTACACTGTGGACACCTTTTGTAATGTAAATCCATGCCCTTTGTACATGGTGAACCTCAACCTAGCAATTATTACAACAAATGTTATATTCTAAAGCTCAAACACATTTAGCAATTTGAAATTGAATTCTGAGTACAAACCAAATAAAATGTACATTATATCAAAGGGCTGGGCCTAGGATGGTGGGGATACTTGCGCCTTCCTCATGGACCTCAGGGCCTTCTCTCGCAGGTGCTTTTCTAGGTCATCCAGGTTGTCTTCAGGTTCGCTTTCTGTCTCCTTCAAACACAGACAAAGTGCTGCTTCAAACACCCAAACCAAGGCAGGCCGAGCCCTCCCAACTCTGCAAATCCACGTCTCTTTTGGAATCAAGACTGTCAGACCATGAGGAATGCACTGCACGTCCACCTCCACCCGTTTCCTCACCCCAGAGCCTCACCAAGGCCAGCAGAGGTACCACATTCCTACCTTTTTGGGTTCTGCCTCCGCTTCCTGGTCCTCCTGTGCTGAGGTGGTGTCTGCTGCAGCCACAGCAGCAGCTGCTGCAGCCGCGGCCGCCTTCTCCTTCTTATGTTTTTTGTGTTTCTTGTGCTTTTTATCCTTTTTATGCTTCTTATCCTTCTTTTTCTTCTTCTTCTTGCCGCCCCCTTCTTGATCTGAATTCTGTAACAAACAATTCAACAGATGTTACAACTCATCCCTAAGGCTTCAGAGTTCTCTGGCAAAGAATGGAAGTGTCCCTGGGAAGCACCTCAGGAGAACAGGTAAGGATGCCAAACAATCTGTTCTCTTCCAACGAGGAACAGCCCAGGTTTGCAGGCAAGGCTACGAAGCATAAATACACCCACTTCACTTTACACCACAAAACTCATGTAGACTCATTAAATGGGAAAGACTTTTCTTCCAGAAATGCTCATACATAGTACTTCCTTTCAAAATTTGAGATGTTAAGTTTAAAAAATTTATGTTACCAAGTGTTTGTAACTATGAAAACCCCCAGGGACTCTTCCCCCCACGTGAATAACCTCAGAGGTGCTCAGCAGCTCAGCCTTCAGGAGAATAACTTGCCCATAACCCAAAGCAGCACTGCCTTATGAGCAAACAAATACCCTTGCAGGAGACGGGCTCTGAGTTGGGCTTTTGGCCTTTTTTGCAGGTGACCAGTTGGCAGAGGGAGAGCGAGACCGAGCAGGAGATGCAGGTCCTTGATGCTTTTTGGGTGCTGGCTCGGGCGACCCCGACGCCGAGCGCGACGAGGACACGCGCCGGGGACTGGGGGTGGCAGCCCTGGGAAACACAAGGGGCACAATTAGAGATGAGACACAATAACCAAGGAGCCAAATGAACACATGTGCTTACAGCTTGGTCAAGCTGCCACTTAAAGGATTATGAATTGCTTTGCTGGCATGTTACGAAAGGCCAAAGAATCCATAATGCAGGATAATGCAGCCTGATAGCCTGTTAAACAATCCTGCTGCTGCCCAGGAGTGATTGCTCCCTTCCTAATACCACTAATTCGTACCCACATTAAAAGTCAAGAGGGCAGCAATGCTATTGTATCACCCAATGAAGAATGCAAGGCTTTCCACTCAGCTACATCTTCCTGAAAAAATAAATCAGCACCGTATTTTTTACTATCTGCTCATAAGAGCAACATCCCACTAAAGACACAAGAATTTAGTATTTTAGCAGTTTCTCTCAGATGACCACTTCAGAATTATTAACGACCTAATGAGAAGTGTTGGTTCCCCTCCACAATTAGGCTTCAAGTTCATTTTTCTTTAAAGCCAGCAATTAGAAGAGAAGGGTCAGGGAGACCTCATGGCAGCATTCCAGTGCCTCAAGGGGGCTTACAGAAAGGAGAGAGAGGGGCTTTTTATGCAGGCAGGGAGTGACAGGACAGGGGGAACGGTTTTAAACTGCCAGGGGGCAGGGTTAGATGGGATACTGGGAAGAAATTCTTCCCTGCAAGCGTGGTGAAGGGCTGGAATGGATTTTCCAGAGAAGCTGGGGCTGCCCCACCCCTGGAAGTGCTCAAGGCCAGGTTGGGGCAACCTGGGATAGTGGAAGGAGTCCCTGCCCATGGCAGGAGTGCAGAACTGACTGACCTTTAAGATCCCTTCCAGCCCAAACCATGCTGGGATTCTGTGATTCCCTGGCTACTCTCATTGCATTACAACAAAACAAACCCCCCCCCATAAAACCAAAGCCAGCCAAGATCGATTCCCTTACTTTGTCTTCTTCGGTTCTGGCGTCCTGGACACCCTGCGGATGGGTCTGGAGCTGGGAGATGGAGACTGTCTCCTCTGGGGCGACGCCGACGCTCCCCTCCGGGGCGCCGCGGGGCTGCCAGAGGGGTGGGAAGCTCGAGGCCGTGGCGAAGGTGAATGCCTTTTGTTTTGTGGGGGAGAACGCGTTTCCCGGTTGGACCTACTGGGAGGAGAGCCCTTCCTGTGCTTGGAAGATATGGAAGGGGAGCGCCGTTTGGCAGCAGGGGAGCTCCTCTGCTTGGGCGGCGGCGAGTGGGAGACTCTGCGCTTGGACTGCGGGGACGGGGACGCCCTTCGCTTGGGAGGGGGAGGAGGGGAGGCTGTTCTTCTCTTGGGAGGGGGGGATGGGGAGTATCGCCTCTGGATTGGGGGGGAGTATCTGCGAGGGGAAGGAGAGCGTCTGCGGGGCGGCGGCGATGGAGACCTGCAGAGAAAACACACGGTCAGGGGTGGCAGGCACGTGAGCCAGCCAGCACTGTCCTGCACCTCACCCATGGGGCAACAGAACTCCTCTAGGGATCTTGAAAACTTTCACAAATTGGAACTAAACTTCATTAAGAGTTCTAAAAATCTAAATGGAAACTCTTTAAGCCTTCTAAAAGTTTAAAATAAAATCCTTTAAAACTTATTGCCCAGGGATGCTGTGGATGCCCCACCCCTGGAAGTGTCCAAGGCCAGGTTGGACAGGGCTTGGAGCAACCTGGGCTGGTGGAAGGTGTCCCTGCCATAGCAGGGAGTTGGAATGACATGACCTTTAAGGTCCATTCCAACCCAAACGATTCCCATGACCTGTGATTTTACAACTCAGGATTGTTACAGCCATCCAGGCCACACACCCACCACACACCCCCTCGCCAGCACAACTGGAGTCCCCTCGGGGTGCTGTGACCGGGGGACTGGTGGGAGGGCGGCAAAGCCCGAGCTGCGGTACCTGCGCCGAGGTGGAGACGGCGAGCGCCGGCGCCGGGGCGGGGGGGCCGGGGAGGGCG